>JAODVQ020450996.1:0-10537 GCA_025400075.2 Phenganax stokvisi
AAGCGTCAAGTCAAAAAGCGTAGGAGCAAGCAGTCCAGATGTATATATGTCAGTGAGCATTACCTTAATTCGTAACTACAATTAAGTTCTGCCCAATGAATGGACCTTGAATAAAATTATCGAGTCAACCGTGATTAGTAGACCAGATTATTCGATTAGAATTAGGGCAGATGAACTACTGCACGTCTTTTGAAGGAAACACAAGACGTCGCAAAAATATTGCGTGGAAATCGTTCACCTCACTGGTTCACCCATGCTAAACTATGTAATCCTGTGCGCACACTTTTTATTTTCCTATATTCAACGCACAAACACAGCTTCTTGTAAAAAATATTTCAACATATATAATAGTATAAAGCACACGATTGCTAATTGGTATTACAACAAAATTAATCCCTACTTACCATCCAATATACCACGGTTCAGCTTTAAACTCCGCTCTTTCTTTTGACATTTTGAAAACCTCACGAAGAGAATGGAATTCTGTACGATAAGGAAAAAATTGACAATCCTCTTCAGTTGAATTCAAAGCAGTGTCGCTCTCCGTGTATAATTTACGAAAATACCAATACGAGAAAGTCTTAACTGCAGTCCAATTGACGGTCGCATCTGTGACAACCAGAGGCCTACCAGTGTATGCGTAGTTTTGAACGAATTGCTCAGGAGTTAAACCTGACAGTTTAGGTACTTGGGTAAGACCTTTGCACATTCGGCAGTTCGCTACAGGCCGAGCGGCTTCTAGTACAAATATACTGTTATCAATCGAACACGGCGAGGATTCGTCGAAAATATCTGAGAAAAAATAGTAACCACACGAGGCAAGAAATGCTGGAATTAATATGACGATGACTAAGACTTTCAGTTGCCCATAGGATAAGCCTTTCTTTGCGTTTTTCTTCGACTTTGTTTTGTTAGCTTCTTTTAAATACACACTAACGATATCCTCCTCCTTGCATCCCTTCTTTAAAGCGTTCTCTTTAAGTTCTTTAAATTTCTCAGCAAGTTCCTCGATCTTATTTGCCATATTGCGAGTTGAACTGCGTTTTAGTTTGCCACTAAGGAAAGTGTGGTTCAATGCTGAAGCTACCAGCCATAAAATACCCGTGTCATCCAGTGATAAGCCGAATATTGGTGGAGAGGAACACGGAAATCGACGTCGTAAGATAATATTACGCTGAGCAATTATAATTCAAAATAGTAGCTATATGGATACTCAAATTACAATCGTTTTCATACAAAACATATGCATTCAATACCGCTAAAAACTGAAGTACAGGCAGCTGTACTAACTTTGTGTATATTGCTCGTTAAACAACGCGACGTCTTTGTTGTCTCGGTTTAATGCAGATATTTATCACTGGTATAGCATTATTTTAATATGCAAATTGCTAACCGTTTTGATTACATGTGTAAGCATTATAGAATCATTCCAAATTGAATAAAGGCTATTTTTACCAATTGTACAGTAAGAAAGGCTTTTGTGCAGCATTACTGAGTGAGTTTTGCACCTTGTGAAATAGTAATATCATAAGGCATTAGACAAGGTATGGAAATAAACTATAAGCACAAAAATAAACTGTAGATATGGCAAACTCCCAAGAGAGTGTTTTAAAATTTTGAAAACATATAACATTAGATACTCAAAAAATACTAGCGGTGAAAGAGCATTTAAAAAAACCTACAGAGTTCACGCCAAAAAGTTAGTGGCAATAATGTAGGGCTCTTATAAAATGGAAGTCCAAATGTATGAGCTGATGAGCATTTTAGCTTTCAAATAATAATTGTGCTTAACACGATTTAGGCTGGCAGCAGAATAATGCAAAGTTTACTATGAATTAAAGTAAATGAAAGTTTTAGATGACTAATTATTAATTGTTTGGAGATTTGTAGTTACATCAGCAGTTCTGTACACTTGCACAGGGTCCCTTGCACACCAATAACTTAACAAAACACTACAATATTTCTGCAAATACTTGATACGTACATTTTAAGTTGCTTCTGACGTGGTTCTTAAATCACTCTGTCAGTCTTCTAAGATAGTTAGCTAACTGCTTACTAGCCAAATCTAGCGCAGTGTTTTTTTCCTAAAAAAATTTAAAAGATTAGTTTAAACTTTACCAAGTCCAAGAGCACAAATACGAGTAAAACTACAAGATTTTGATATTGTAAGATTGCAGTAGTGATACATTTGACTTGCTAAATCTTGCTAAGCACAGCTGAAAAAGCGCAAAGAATTTGAAAAATAAGTTTGTGAGAACGAATAAAAATCGAAGTCGTGCTCGTAGTAATATCTAAAGGTCCTTATTCATACAACGTTTTATAATTCGGCTGATACTATCCAGGTTTTTGTGATCAAAGTAGTGCCATCTTGCGTAAGCTCACTGTGCCAGAAACGTATTTGCTTCGCCTGAACTAACACGTCTAACGTCTTTGCGTAGTAAACTGCGCCATGACATTACTTATTTACGATAATATTCATATGTCCATCGACAGTTTCGCAGTTCAGCTGTAGTTTCACGGCCTCCATAAGCTCACAATAAACAAATTAAGCTTTCTTTCTGCACGAGCTCACTCCTTTTCTTAGCCGCCATCTTCGTTTTGCTCAGATGTGTCGATGTCTTTCTAGCGCATGGTCTAGCGGTGCGTACCCACCGGTACAAAAACCTCGAATCGCCAGATACTATTAATTAAAAATCTTTCAAAAACACTAACTTGAAAATTCAGGGGGGTGTTTAGACAAAGCTATGTTAACTCCAAGAGGAAATTTTTCTTTTGTAGGGAACAATTTTCATTGGTGCTATTGTATGGACTGTAACATGACCGTTACACTAGGAAATAGTAAACGGAAATACCAACACAGATGTTCCAACTTTATGACTTGAAAATGAACGAGATTTCACAGTTTTAACAAATTTTCAAACTTTTCAAACAAAAGCACTGATACCTTACTAAGAAGTGTTATATCTGCTTCATTTTCAACTAAAATTTTTGCAACTTGTCTTCTATCTTCCTCACAAGCCATATGTAATGGCGTTTTCCCCTCTATATCTCCACAATTCGGATCAGCTTTTTCTTTCAACAGCATAGACACCAGTTTTGAGTGACCTCTGAAAGTTAAACTACAATTAGGGTCTCCACTTTTTCTTTTGTCAACGCAAATTTGACCAAAGTAAATTTGCTCTATTTTTTTCTCATGTTCGGAAAAAATTTAAACCTGTACACAGTGAAAATAATTATTCTTACCTTGAAGCAGCACGATGTAAAGGAGTTGCTTGGCTAGTTTTATCAAAACTATTTACTTCAGCTCCATGAGAAATTAGTATCTCCGCTATCTAAAAGACAGTGTGTTCAAATGAATAAAATTATCTGGTATTAGACAGAGTTATAGGAACTACCATTTTAGCTAGGCAGATGTTCATCTAATCATTTCATTATGAAAATATACCTCTAATCTGCCCTTGGATGCTGCATAATGTAAACTTGATTGACCAGTTTTGTTAGTGGCATTGACGTCAGCTGAACAACCAATCAGTAGTCTCACAACAGCTTCTCGTCCTGCCGACACTGAAATGATCAATGGAGTCCATTCCATCTGTAGTGAAAGTACAAAAGATAGCACATAATTCAACTTGCTGCTAGTCTGAACTCTGAAAGTGAATTATAATCTTTCCAGCTGGGTGAACAATTATTGTACACCTTTCCGTCATTCCATGACAACGCACACAACTACTCTCACCTCATCCCTGGCATCAATATATGCCCCTTGTTCCAGTAAATATTTGACAATTTCAACATTCCCTGCAGAAGCTGCCCAATGAAGTGCAAGTCTACCACTCTAAATCATAATTTCAAAGATTGGTTTCCATAAACATCATAATGCATGGGGAATGCCACCCACAGTGAGTTTGCCTGTCACGGACATTGCATTAGAAAGCATGGCAATGAATTAAGACTAATAAAAACCAGGCTTTAAACTACTAAATGCTTCGCAGGTTAAAGACTTGCTACAAATATAAATATACCTGATCCTGGGTTTTAACGAGATCACGTTTTGCTTCAATATATTCTTTTAATTTCACAAAATTTCCCTCATATGCAAAATTACAAGCATCCACATCTGATACTGACATTATAAAAAGTTATTTTTACCTACACCAACTTTGAACATGTGCATTCATGTGCATGATTGAAAAGACAATCACTTATACAGCCTACGAGATGAAGTACGTCCATCATTCGAAGAGACCGCTGAGATACTGCAGATGCACAATACGCGCAAAGAATCTCGTGTCCAGGGCTTCTTGCTCAAAAGTTAACCTACTAGCTATGACCAGTGGACTAGCCCTAGGCACGAGGTTACTATGAACACTTGCATGAACAAAACGTTAAATCCAAACAGCACGCCATAAATCGAAAAATATGCTATGAGAATAGCATACCAAGCACACTTTTTGACAGAAAATACCAAATGATAGTTCGCAGCGTGAAGTCGACTTGCGCACTTGCGCATGATATTTGTCGAAACTAAAGCAGGTTTTTGGAATGTGGCAACGGTTCGAAACAAAAACCACACCTCTTTAAAATCACACTTTCATTGTCAGTACTGCTTCAGTTTCGAAGCAAAACTCTTTCGTAAATCTGTTTCTAGCTTGGCTTGATTCATTTCCAGGGTTCCGTAAATTGTTTGTTTTCATCTAATACATCCGATGTATGTCCATTTTCCGTCTTATCGTCTATATTATGATCAATTCTATGTTCCGCACATCAGGAAACAAAATATATTTTCATAATCTAATTTATTATCCCAACACAATACAATCCAAGAACGCTCACAACTCGTATCAGACATCTCAGCAAGTCACTTCTAAACTGAAACTAATTTTCTTCTAATTCGTTTTCGTATCCATTAATAAAAGAAAATCTGGGGCGAAATTGCTAATCGCGATGTTCGGCGCTGCTCCTGCAGGAGCAATGAAAAATTTCAAGGAATTCTCTTTAGTTAAAGTTATGTTCAGATGTTCCAACAATCCCACGCAACCTTCACAGAAGTTTTTTTTTCAAAGTGTTGAGTGTCCTTGCCGTAGGTACAATTTATGTTCAGCTCGATCTCTCGTATTCGACTAAGTTCATGAAGACACCTATCGATGGCAGATCCATGCAGACAAATACACATTTCTGTTCTCATCATGTATTAAAGATCATATCGTCTATATAAAGCTTGCGGTGCGGAAGGTGGCTGATGATAAAGATGAGTCATCTTCTAATTTTCGCCCTACAATATTTGTCTTTCAACCATACTTCCAGATAGTTTTACAATCTGTGAAAGTTTTTACCATGGAAAAAAGCAAGAGAGAATAAGGGCTGTCTTGTTCGCTCTTATAGGATATAGACCTCAAGTATTCACTGCTCTGTAAAGCTCACTGAAACGTATGGATTCTACATGTGAAGAATTATCATACGATATTCAAAGTTTCACTCATCCTCCGGATACAACTTAGAGCTCATACTTCGATATTGCTTCAAACGTTCAACAGCAATTCTTCACAGCACCGCCTACAATAGTCTTTAATAACCCTAAAAACCAAACTATAAAGGAAGTACTTTACTTATTTCATAAACAATGATTTGTCCTTGATTATCCTAACATGTCTAAATCAATGTTAGTTGAACAAACCATAGGAACTTTTGAATTTCACTGTGCAGGGTTTTCAAGTCTGAAGATTGTGACAAAAAATTGTTCCATGAAGGGGTAATAGTCATGTTACCATCATGGGATTTGAAAACAGGCATCAATGTATTTCGAGGCAGTCTTCGTGAGACTGGAACATAGTATAACATTGATTAGCATTGGTGAAATGAGTAACTCATGTACACCATCACGAGATGTCGGGAAAGTTTTCAAGCCCAAACCAGAAATGCTCCAAATTAATACATCTTTAATAAATTAGTGTGTAATTCCATGCAAGTTAGTTTAATCTACTGCCTCTTCAAGTCTATGTATAAGCTTTCATTATATATATATAATCCCATCTAATATAAATACTTTGAAAACTACACAGCCTTTATATTGCTGCGACAAAAAATTCCAAAAGTTCGCCTATATCTTGCAGCTGTATATACAATATTTCAATATGTATATGCAAGTGTAATCTATGAAGTTGCATGCACATGTTCAGTACATTTATTGGCACACTTCGGCCATCCCAAATGTACTCTTTTGCAAAATCAAAAAAATATATCCCAGAAGTCTATACTTAAATATCTTTCCACAAAATCTTCACCGTAGTCGGCAGTCCATGCCAGTATTTGATTTCTATAATATCCAAAGCAATAAGCCAACAGTTTATCATGGGGGTTTTGGACAAGCCACGTAGGCTATTCCTTAGAAAACGTATTGGCTTTTAGTTAGCAATACTCTGCATGCGGTATGTCTCTTATTATGACTTGCTATACAATTTCATGTATCCAAGTATTGACAAGAAAAACATATTGATAGGTTTATATTATTATAACAACCAAGTTTACCCTGGCGTTTTTGAATATAATTACTGGACGATATTTCAAATGGTTGCTATTAACGATAATTACAAACATTTCGCATGTGTTGCAATTGAGAATATTCTGATGTCTTTTCATATTAAGATTCCTTGGTAACTACTCGTTGAACCCCTTCGACTTCGCTTCTTTTTCTTACGGATTCGCCTCGTTAATTTTGGAGTCTTCTCCACTTTAATACCTTTTAAAGTCTCTCCGCGACACTGTGCAATCATTTTCCCAAGAGTTTTTAAACCTTCCGTAAAGCCGTCCCCAATGTAAGCTGAAGTGGGCTCAACATGCCATAAATGACGTTCGTTCAACGCATTCAAGTTCAACTCTTTTGCTAACATATCAGGAGACAATGCTCCAATACTATCTTGTTTGTTCGCTAGTATTAAAATCGGCACTTGACTCAGCTGAGCAGACTCTGAGTTCACAAGATTGAATAGTTCATGGCGTGCTTCATCAATCCGATTATAATCCGCGCTATCTACAACGTAAACTACTCCCTCAGTCCTTCTTACATACGCTTTCCATAAAGGTCTATTGGACTCTCGTCCACCGATATCCCAAATCTTATATCTCAATTTCTTCGTCACGTTTACACATTCAACATTGAAAGCCATTGTAGGATGTACTCTGAGAAGTTCCTTTAATTTTGCTTTGTACAAGAGACTAGTCTTCCCCGAACCATCCAAACCAAGCATTACGATATGACAAGGTGAAGATATTGCCGATGCTAATCGGTCCAAAGAGACCATCACGAGATTTCCCATAGTATATGACTAGCGGCAAAGAGAGAAATTTAAACAACAACGGCTATGAATATCCTTTGACCTTTTTGAGTCCCCCTAAAAACTTCAAGCAGGCAATGTAACCTTAGAGACGCGACATATGATACTCGCTAGTGTGATAAAACAACCATCTTTTTGCACTTTCAACTGTCAAGTTTCAAATGCTTACTACAAACGGACTTCTTGCCGACTCCGTGGGCGATAAGCTAAAGTGACAGACTTTATCCTATTGGTCATATCCACTGAGGTCATATCAAATTTCTAAAGTACAACTATTTAAATATTCATATTGAGCTCCTACATTTACGTAATAACGTGGGACATTACACGGTTCCCTACTGCTTGTAACAATGTCGTATATACCAACATCCACACCCAAACAATTTTTGGAAAATTCACTGAGATTTTTTTAGCTTTTCTATTGCACCACTATGCCAGGTTTCTGAATTAAGCAGAATTGGCATATCAGATCCTTCGCTATTTTTTGTGGCTTGTGGTTATTGCGTGAAAATACACCTGTTTGACTTGAGAAACACACACAAAAACACCAAACAACTCATTAGATACTACAAAGTTTATCAAGTTAAAACACTAACTAACTATTCATATACAAGTCTAAATTTGTTTAAAAAATCATAAGAAAATGCCATAAAATGAAAAATTATATTGTGCTAAAAAAGTGAAAACTTTCTTTCATAGTTTGGTAACTGTGGGGTTAAGACGTTTAAAGGGTGAAAATGGCAGTGCATTATGTCATAACGTAGGCGTTGGTCGTGCATCATTAAACTGCCATTGAACAGCTGTTGTTGTGAAAAAAAAATTGCTCACTTATTAACTGGTCTAAACTTTCATCATTCAAGCATACTTTTGAAGCACTTTCTGGTTGTATAAACAATAGAAAAGTTCATGATAAATTATATTAATTTTATTAAACTATCAAGCATCATCAGAAAAAAATTTTTTGAAAAACTTTAATCCCAAACATCAACCTTGGCACACAAAAAGATGAATATTACCATTTAGATGTTAATATCTTTGAGTCTTTTACTTCACATAATGTTACAGTTTCATTTCTCGAACAGCTTTTTCAATGAACTTTTCGTGTCTTGGTTTCCATGCGTTCACATTGCCACCGTCAGTGTAACCCCAAGCTGAATGAGAAAGAAATTTAGACTGTAATGCAAAATACAGGCTGTTGCTTTTTTGAATACAAAAGTATTTCCATGTTATTATTTACCATCTCTTTTAAAACGTTGAAAGCAATTCCAGTAATCATCAATTTCTTTCTGGCAATGATCTTTGAAATTCACTTCCTCTCGTTGGTAGCAGCTTTGCATTCTTTCCTTGTAAATTTTAAGTTTCTCTGCATGGACTGCTTTATCTCGTGCCCACTGACCTTTTGCTTCGTAGAAGGCAACAGGGTCCATGCAGTCAATATCCTCAAAAGAAGGGCCTCTCTCTGAGTAATAACGTTTGAAACTTTCTGTCTTGTCCATCTGAAATGTTTCAAAAATGTTTGAGCAATAACAGTCAATTCATTCAATGGCGATTATGTGTGGTAGGGTCTCCCTTATTTATTCTACTTGGTCCAACGCCAGTTTGGATTTTGTGGCACACTTTGACGAGATCTCGGGTGCACAACACTGAGTTTCAATTGTAAGGGCAACGTTTAAAATGACCAAGTGCACGCTCACATTTTCAGAAACTTGAACGAAGTGCATGATATGCGTTTTTCTATAAGGAAAATGTAATGGCTAAGTGCAGTGAAAGAGTGTTTTTGACAACAATCATTACTTCAGGTGCAAAATGTGAGTTAGGAAAATTTATCTCGGGTGCATGCGTGCCACGAAATCCAAACTGGATCCAATGCCAGTCACCAGACAATTCCGTTCATCAGGTTGAAACTCTAGCAACTTAATGGGTAATAGATTTGTTCACCATTACGCACCAAGAGTCTCATTTTTATAAGCAAGATCGTCTGGCGTTAAAGAGATTATATTTCGGGGGGGAATTATAATAGTTGATCATGATTCATAAGTTTTATTGTCTGTTTATTCCATGTTTTTTACATACTTACAACTAGAAAGTCTAGTCTTAGATTATCTATCCAATTATGATTTCCTCTCGTTGATAAATCAATCCATAAATTGAACAATAAATGACAGTATACTTTGAAACACGCTTGCTAAAAAGTGCTATAAAATCTATTGCCAAATTTTCCCTTTTTACGACATTTTTGACTGGACATTTTTGACGAAACAATTGTACTTCCGCATTTTAGGGACATGTTTCAAATTTCATCATTTGCGAAATTTATTCCGGTTGTACTCCGGACCAAAGGGATCGTATGAAATTGAATCCAAATCAAATTGGTTTCAGAATGCGGGCTGTAGTCCGTAACATGAAAGGAAGATATAAAAATTTGTTCGCTCGCATAGCAAGATCCTCATTTTTCCTGAAGAAAAAAATTTTATTTTCTTTTTCATTTCGAATTTTATTGTATTTATTCTCAAAAAATGCTTTTTCTTCTTTCATTCCACTTGCACTCGCAGACACAAGTAGAAACTAAATAATATTTTTAAAAACTTTAACAGCAATACAATAAGTACAGTGATTTTATAGGTCAGTGGTTCTCTCTCAATTTCTAATTTAAAAACTTGCAAAAATAAAATGGCGCCGTGTATGAGCGAGTTTTCAAGTGCACTTTTGGCCAAGCTGAAGGCATATATCAATGAATTAACTCTGCTATGAAGTGGCATGAATACCCGAAATCAAGGTCGAGTTAGGCAGGCTAGAAAAGAGCGGCCTTTTAGGGACAGACAGCGCGAAACTTCGAGCGAATCACCTCGTAGCGCAAACAGTTTGCTTCGCGAAAGTCGAGGAGATGGCACGAAGAATCGGAAACAGCGCGACGGCAAGGCAGAGGATCAAAGCAACAGGTCGAGGGATAAAAACTACGATAGTCCTGGAAGAATTCCCATTGCAGATTCGAAAGACAGGGGAAGAAGTGAAGGCCAAAGACGGGCTGAGAAAAGCTCTGGTTACCGGGACAAGAACAATGGTCATGTTCAATGCAGAGATGGTTATACGAGCAAAGGTATTTGCCAACTTTTTGACTGCATAAATAGAAAATATTGTTAAAATATATTGTTAGAGCATTATTACTATACAAGGGCCTGGGAACAAACTCGCCCTCTTTGTTGTAT
>JAODVQ020451105.1:0-10536 GCA_025400075.2 Phenganax stokvisi
CTTGCAGATTCACTTGACCTTCTTCCAAGACTCGTGATTAGCAGCCGACTCATTTAACCCTTCTCTCTTACCGCCGGTTATATGTACGTTATTTACCGTGCGTGTAATTGTAGTGGTGCAGATGCGTGCATTGCGCATGCGTAGATTAAAAAATTTAAAAATTCGGTTTTAAGCGTCGGAAAAAATTTTTTCAAACCATATATCATCTGAAATCACTATTTTGTTCCGTTTGAAGGTTGTCGATAGTTTCAATCGACAGGAAAAAAATTATTTCATTTTATTTGAAAGGGGAATTGTCGTTTGGCAGAATCGAACCAAGGAGCTCCTTTTCCAAGGCCGAAGTTATGTTTAATGTAAATGAAGTATTAATATTGTGCTTGATATAAAATGAAGAATACGAGTACGCCAAAGTTTGAACATGTTGGTGTATAAAGGATATTTCCACTAGGCCATATTGGCCGCGCGTGCGGCGCGCACAGTTTTGAACGTGCTGTAGTGTTGTCTGTAGGCGCTTGGTCTCGCTTGCACGCCATGAAAGTTAATAATTTAATTTTCTCCGCGTATACGGGAGATCAAAAGCGGAGAATTACCCACAGAATATGGTCAAAACTGTGCGCTCCGCCCGCGCGGCCAAAACGACCGTAGTGGAAAATGGCCTTTAAGTGTTAAATAAAACTAAGAGAAGCGTCTAAACAAAAACTTAAATCGCTTCCTATTCTTTCGCTTTTGCGTGAGAAAATGTCTATGCGTCTGAACGTGAGAATATTTGAAAGGCGTGTGTCTCAGGACGCAAAATGCGTGAGAGTTGGAAGGTCTGTGTTTTTTACACGAATTGTTCATAAGAATGCGTAGAAATGTGTTCTTTATTAGGCTTAGATACATTTGAATAGTACTTGACCACTTGTTCGCCAAATTGGCATCAGGTACAACCTTTAATAAATAGCTCATTTTAAAGTTACCAAGTCTTACAAGTCTATGTATCTTCAACATAGTTGTAATGTATGAACTCACAATCCATTTCTTTAATTGTATTTCAGCCATCTAGCAGTGGTCGGGCTGCGGAGTTGATGTCTCGAGATGGCATGATGGGTTTTGTGGGGTTTGGAGATGCAAGAACATCCCCAGATACTAGTTCATTACAGTATGTTCCAGCCAGTGCTGAGAGCCCTGAGGCATCAGTTCATTCAGACTTCCTTTTTGTCATGAAAAAACTGAGCAAACGTGATGCGGTCACCAAACTGAAGGTATTACAAATATTTTACTCTGTCTAATGCAACATGACTTTACATTTTAGGGAGAGATCCTTTCGTCTCATAAATTACACTGTTATAATCCAAGCTGTTTTTGAATATTTATGTCAAAGGCTGTCCAAGAATTTGGTGAACTATGCAAGACAAGTGATATGAAGGCTGTTTTAGGAGTCCTAAAGTACTGGCCTAGACTCTACAACAAACTAGCTTTGGTATTATAGGCTTTCACTTTTATTATTTTGTAATTTTTAGGTATTGGTACTAAGATTTAATTACCGAAGCTTCTGTGCTGTAAATGTTTTAAGACAACTAGGCTGATCAATGCTATTCGCTATTAGAATTATTTAATGATATTGAACTCTAATTGTAACATATAGTATATTGTTTACTTTACAAGTAAACACACTTATTGAAATGTACATGGGTTGATGTTGATAGGATGTTGATTACCGTGTTCGAGAAGCAACACAGCATGCTATGAAACAAATCATGTCAAGAGTTGGAAAGAATTTCGCCCCGCATTTGAAAAGTGTGATGGGCGTATGGCTCTGTTCGCAGTGTGACACATATTTGCCTGTTGCTACAGCTGCACAGAAAGCTTTCAATAATGCTTTCTCTGAGAACAAGCAAGCCGAAGTCTTGGGATTTTGCAAGAAAGAAGTCAATGAGGTGGTGGAAACGAAAAAGTCTGATAGAGAATCAGGAGTTCTAAGCTAGTATTTAGGATCCATTTGTATATTCATATGTTGTAGCAAAAATTATATATTTGTATGTTTGTTTCCTTAGTATCTGATAGATAATCTCATGAATCAGACAGCTGATACGCTCAGTGACCCAGAGTAAGTATGACAACATTTAACTATTGTTACTTTGAGATGGAAATATGTCTCTATGGTGAGAAAAACTCTCTGATCAATATCAGACAAAATTCATTTGTAACAAAAAAGATTTGGTGTTAGAAATCTTGAGTATATACGAAAGTAGTTGGCTATGACTGCAGCACATCATCACTGATCATATATATTGAGTGATTAACACATTAAATGTTCTTTTAGTGTTGTAGATGAAAAAGACAGAAGTGCAAAATATGTGAGAGTGATTGCAGCATCATTGCAAGCTCTTGGGATGTTTCTGAAGATAGTTGATAAAAATATCAGTGACCAAGTAGTTGATTATCATAGAAACCTCACTGGAGAGAAGAAATTCTGGAAGCTTGGACGACATAAATCACCCCAGGTTTAAATTTTGTTTATTACACTGCTGACGTTGAATTACCAGTAAGATGTTATTCTCATCCTGGTGTTTGACTGATATTTTAAACCGTCCATTGACTAAATATCCAAGGGTCTCACCTTGAAGGATATGATCTGGTCTTAGCCACACCACTATGTAGTTGTTTTGCTCATAGTATGGTACTTGAACTTTGCTACTTTTCTCATTGTAGATTAGAGCGGCTTTCTTTTCTTTGGTCTGTGTCTATTGTGAAAAACAAGCAACTTTTATTGAATCATGTTCAAGTTCAGTGTGTCCCATTGTACTTGGTTCCTTGGATGAATCTGATGCTATAGTCTCTGCTGCTTTATGGGAAGCTGTGCTTCAACTAGTCACTAGACTCAAGGTAAAATTCAAAAATCTTTTTGACTATTATGATACATGCAAACTCATTTCGATATCTCCCTTTCACAGTTGAAATTGTCATAGTGCATTACTAAGTTGATAATGGAGTTGGTAACAAGACTTTAATTGACAATACTTTAATTGACAAGAGATCTTGTCAAATAGCTTATTAACCTATTAGCTGCGAGAGTCTGCCAAATATAGCAAGTAAAGTCATTTGCCCTTAAACAATGTAAATTGTTGAGAAGCTTCAATGTTATCTAGTAAGTAGAATATATTTTCAGGATTGTTGGAAGTATGTGAACATGGAGAAAGCTGTTCTACCAAAGTTTTGGCAGTTTCTATCTAATGCTGGTTATGGAAATGCTCAACTAGTCATGGTCAATGTATTACCGTTTATTAGTACACTGCCGCAAAAGGTTAGTTGCTAACATTATTACATACATTTAAACTAACATAATCATGAGATGCAAGATTGAAACAATGACATATCTTAGGCATATTGGGATGCTTTGTGCCCACTAGATTCAAAAGAGACAGTAGTAGATAGTTTGTTAACGTCTTGCTGTACAAGAGTGCCCTCTAGCAGAATGAAAGTAAACAGAATAAGTACATGTAGTAAATATACATTTTTGTCAGGTTATCTGCCCAAGCTCAGGTTTTGTGGAGAAGCTCTTTGAGAAAATTCTGGATGGTTTAAAGCTTATCAAAACTCAACAGAGTCCATCTGAGTGCAAGGCAGTGTTGTCAGCATTCATTGACTGTGTGAAGTACTTTATGTCTTTTGATTCTAAAGAACTTAGAGTTCATGTTATTGATATGGTAAGACCACACATCATTGACTAGATAACACAATAAACATGTTATAATGTAATGCCAATGCTGGGAATTAATTACTATACACTATTACACTATAAGTGTATATGCTTTCTCCATCTATTTCTAGTTAATAAATGTCATTGAAATGTCGCTTTCACCAAAGACTCGCTTCTCTTCTTCATTCTTCTTTGAGCGTTTAACGGTGTTATTAAGAGATACAAGTGAAAATACAGAACTTCAGGATTACTTTTGGAAGAAATTAGAAACAGCTATTTTGGATAAAATTGAATGTTCTGAACAGGTATTTTTTTGAGATACTTTCATCCCATGCCGTATTCCACTGTATATAATGTCATATCTTATCATACTACTGGACACTTTCTTTTATTAACTTTAAACCATGTGTTTTCTTTATCACTACAGGATACATCTGCATCATTTCAGCCAATAGTAGATCTTTTAATAAGTTTGAAATTAGAACGGTCACCTCAAGAAACACAACCATCGAAAGTTCATTTTGAAGACCCAAGTAACAACAAGGACACCAAGTGTCGAAATAAAAAACTACCCAAAGCTATGGATATTGATGTAACTATACTATATGATGGACGACTGCTTGCCACCACTAGCAAAATTTTGTGCTCACGTCTTGAAAATATATGGTTAAAGAGCTCTTTTGCAGATCTTTCTCTTGTAACTGAATTGATCAAAGAGTTTTTCACATCATCTTTATTGAAAGATGTTCTGATCAGTTTAAAGGAACTTCGTGGAAAAGGCCTTACAATAAGAGAAGAGAGTTTATCAACAGCTAGTTGCTCAAGTAATATCCATCATTCTACTCTGTGTACATCCTTGATTGATGAGTTTGTGTTGTCTCTTCTGGATACAAACCTTCATGGAACAGATGAGAAATGGATGTCTTGTGCTGTACAGTTGCTATTCCTGCTTCTTGTTAAAGTTGAAGAAAAGAATCAGAAAGGTGTTCTTCATCGAGTTTTTCAGGTAAATTGAATGGTTAGGATAATGTAGTGATAAGGCAAGGTCCCCATACTGTAGTTTTTAAATTCATAAGATAGTATACTGAAAGTTAAGTGGATTTTAAGTTTTTGAATATTTTTAAACTTCAGGTGAATTGCTCATCACAACTGCTCTTTCTGATTGTCAAAGAGGTGATGTGTGACATATAACCTGGGAGCTTTAGATTTCATAACTTCTACTGTTGTTTGCAAGATATAGTAGGTTAAAAAGAGAACAACAGCAAGATTACAATGACTAATTTTCAACAAAAATTTCACATTGGTTGTCAAATCTAAATCTCTCTATCACTATATACCCATGTTTATCATGATATTTGTTTGTTGTTTAGATATTTGAAACAGAACTTTACCTTTACTTATCATATTTACATGGTATATATATTGGAGAAAGAATTAAAGAAGTTCTGAGTAATATATTACAAAATCAAGAAATAGAAGACTCATGTTATGTATGGAGAGCAATAGAGTTATGTTTCTTGCATTCAAATTTACTAGGTGAGAAATATCAGGTTAGAAGTGTAAATACAGTATGAATTACATCCAGACTAGATTACTTGTAGAAAATGGTTTGTAATGCATTGGAGTTTTTTTTTCATAGGTTTTTTCTTGAGCGATAGTTTGCTTTGTGAAGTTTTTCATGATTTTCATTTGGTTCTGGCTCAAGGAAACAGCACAACCATGTCAAATTTCATTTCTGTTCTTCAACTTTTCCAGAAATATGTAGAAAACAATGACATCAGCTCCTCCCAGGTGTGTATTGAAAATGCTACATATTACAGTGTACAGTTCATGGTCTACTGTATGTTGGTCGTGTTCTGAAGTTTAGGATGATCTTGATTGAGTTATAACTAACTGACTGTACTATATTCCAAACGTTGGAGATTCTGCTGAAAAACTAACTTTATCTTATCTAGTTTGTTTCTCTTTTCTTAAGTATGAAGACTTTCTAAGTGAAGTGTTCATGGATATTGTTCAGTTGAAGTTATTAGGACAAGAAGAGAGTAAGTGGAGTAGGCAAATGAATAACTCACATTTGTAGGCAATGTTATTTTTTTCATATTGCTATATCCTTTGTTCAAAAGCTTGTTAACTTATTCTGGGGCTAACATTAGCTATTACAAACTTATAAAAAAGTTTTACCCCAAAGCTGGTTTGGATCAGTTGAATCAATCAAATTTCATTTTTACTTGCTTAACTCTTTATTTGTTACTCGCAGCTCATATTCCTCTGCTTTGGAATTCCTTGACAAGTTCTGCTTTAACTGACAACTCCTGGTTTGAAAACTTTACATCACAAACTGCTCAACAGATTCATGATCATGTCTTCTCCAATCAGTCTATCACTATTGAACAGTGAGTGAAGAACAATAAAATATCTACTTTACACTCTTAGTTTTTCTCTATACATGAAATATGATTTATTTTGTCTTTTATTTTCTTGCTAGGGTTTCTGTTATCACTGAGGCAGCTGTAGAAGTATTTGACTCAATTACAAAAAATGATGAAAAGAATTTCAAAAAATTTTTACCAAAACTATCACCAACAGATTTGGACTGGAATGAATTAAGAAGCAGCACATTGTCCCAAGTAAGCTGAAATGCTTTAAGACACTTCAAGGACAGATATAGGCGTTCTTGCATTGTTTATAGACTTTCGCTGATTTGGTGTTAAGATTACTTACTATAGACACTTACATACGTGCAATGATTCTGCATAAGTTCTACTCAGAGCCATGTTATAAAGTATTTTCAAAGTTTTATTTTTTCACAAGATCTCTTGATAACTTTGAATTTATATAGCAAAAACTTGATATGAAACTTACTATGATATTTTATTTCTAGTCTACTTGGGCAGCAGTTCCTTTCCTGGATGGTGGTTTAAGCTTCCTGGAGTTTTCGAGAACTCCTCTTACCTGGATAACTGATCTAGGAAAGCTTACAAATCATGAAATCATATGTCTATTTCTTTCTCGTGTGCTCAACCAACGATATACTGCTTGTTTCTCTGAAGATAACGAAACTGAAGGGAGGATCTTTATCGAATTGCTTTGGTTAAGAGAAGTAAGTTTGCACAAAGTGTAATGTTCACTGATTGCATTAATAAATACTCTTCAATTGACTTCAGTATTGTGAATACATGAGGTCTACGTATGTACAATCCCTGACCTAGATATAGACACTTTTATCGATGAAGATGAATCTATTGTTTTAGAAAGAAATATTACAATTTTTGTTGACGTGACTCAGTTATTATACATGTACAATCCCTGACCTCGAATTTTTTCCTTAAAATTTGTCGTTTTGCTTTTAGTATTTTAAACAAATGACGTTAATCGCGAGATATATGAAATCATTCGAAGCTCGTCTTATAATGTTAGAAAGAAACCTGCAACCATTACTGGATGGAGTAACTCTCAATTCTTCGTTGTTAACACGTTTGTTTTCAATATCGAGATCAGAAGGTGGTCTCTGGTCACTGACCTTGAAATCTGTCATAACTGGAGTGCTGAAAGATGAGGGTATTTCATATGTGGATCTCTTGTCCAGTGAGGAAGACGGAGAGATTGAACAAAGATTACACACTCTGCAATGTTTACTTGGAGCAGAGGTTTCCATATACAACTTAAAAGTGACTGTCGAGAATTGTTGTAAGAATTTAAAAGAGACTGAATCAAATAACATCACAGGTAATGAACTGGATAACACTTTAGTTTTAACCCATTAATTAACAATGTGTTTCAGTGTGACCAACTTTGTTATTTTACTCTGTCCAATTATAATATCCTAAGGAATCTTAAATTTGTGTGTTTTTCAGGTCAGGTGTTTTATCACAGCATTCTTTCAAGTGCCTTTGAGAAATGGATTCAGCTAGCGCAAGACTCTGAAATAGCGATGCTAGAATGTAGAATTACGCTATTAGATGTTTTGAAAGATATCAGAACCCGTCAAGCAACTTCAGCAGATTTTTTGCTCTTCAGTTGCTCTCTAGACAGTATTGATATACCTCTGGTGTCATTAAACATGGCAATTATAAGACTCATGAAGATGGCTGTGATGTATTTCGCTGAGAATTTAGACAGCAATTTGTGGGATATGATTCTGTGTTCCATGTTGGATTGGTTACAAGTTAGTCGGCTTTGTCTTTTCCCAGTATAGTTTGAGGCTCTCGTATATCAAGGTCCATCGAGTCATTTGAATAAGACTTCCAATTTGTCTACCTGTGGAAAAACTTTGTCTAAAGAAGTGTAATCTTAACTGATTTTGATATAAGCTTTCGTTATATTTATTTTAGAGTTGTGTTGAGAGCAACATAGGATATATTAAAGTCAATGCCTTGACGAATCATGTTTGTCAGTTATTTGAAGTTGTGGCGAAGAACTTGTCCACTTGTTCAACTGAAGAAGATTTTGATAAAGAAAACGGTTCTAATGAAACATTGATGAAGAAACTTGCAAATGAATGGCGTGAATTTTTTAGTGTTTCGGCAAGTGGAAATCTGCTACGATTGTGGTCAAGAATAGTAGGTAAGAAATATAAAGATATATACATTGCTGTTCTCATAGGATGTAATTGAGTAAACCAATCGTTTATACTCAACTCGTCGTGTCTCTAGTGTATTTTTTCACAGCCTTGCTCGCACTATTACTCTGAGAGATTTACTATATTAATAGGGAGTTTAAGATTCACGTTTAAACGCTACGGCAAACGGCAGAGTCGTTTTTTCTTGCCAGAGTTTCTTCGCTTCTCATCTTTTTGGATTTTCCGTTTTATATCAAACACTTTTTTATTAATATCTTGTGCTGACAGAACTATACTATCTTTGCCTTACTGTAATTTAGTTGCTTTTTTTTTTGCCTGCCGTTTGATGTTTGCCGTTCAACACGAAGCTTAAGCTCTCTCATAACCAAATTTTGCAATTCTTATAGAAACACATATGTCTGACAATCCACAACTCTCTGTAAGCTGTCATCGTTTGAGCGAATCTTTATCAACAGCTTGTTGTTATGTAACTACAGAAGACCTTAAACACTACACTTTATCCAGTCGTGCTGCGAGCTTGATGTGGCAAGAAGATTGTTTTGGGAAATTTTTACCGTGCATAGAATCCGATTTCTCCGCCTTTCAGTTAGCTGCCTACAAACTGCTATTAAAGTACGTATAATATACATCTTGTTTTGTTATCATAGTTTGGTACTAAAGCCAGCTACTTGTCCATTTTGTCATGATATGTAGAAATGGAGATACAGTACGAACTTTAGCAGCGTTTGTATTTCCTTGTGTTCCAAGCACAGTCTTTTTTTGTACGTAGAGTTGTTCCCTCGCTTCAAACTCCAAAGGAAATTGAAGGATGTGTTGATGATGATGAGCCTTCCAGGTCAGTTGACACAACGGCTGGAACAATTATAATATTTGAAGATGCGAAAAATTTTTTGAAAGTTTCAATTGTGTTCTAAGAAATTTGGAAATTTTCCTTTGTAATCTTAAGGGTCTCCCTTGATGGATTTTTTCGAACTCTTCAATATCTAGTGTCTCAAACCGTCCTAAGTTTGCTGCAGATACTAACAAATGATATATATTACGCATCTTCGGAGTGTAAAGACATGTTTTAATATGTCTCTATCGACTATGGAATATCTTATTTGGATAACTATGAAAAAGTTGTTTCTTTGTCTTCAATAGATCACCTCCGAGTGAGTTGATGAAGTTAATCTCGAAAAACCAACGCAAGATCTTAGCTATTTTGTTTGAAGCGGAAGTACCATTTGGTGAAACACTTGGCTTGGAGGACGACTTAGAGGCTTCGCACTTTATTCGCACATATCTTCTAGCCTGGAAACTCTTGCTATTACACTTCAGTAGCTCTGATGAAGAACTGCGCGTGCTATATGCTAATTATTTACGACGTGAAAAGTATTTGAATGAACTACTAGGCATCCTATTTCGATTGCTACCGAGGAAGCCAAATGGTCTCGAGGAGAAGTCGTGTTTCGCGGAAAAGTTTTTATTGGCTGAGGAGTTTGTTCATAATCTAGCATTTGAGACTTACGTTGATCTTCTGAGGACTTTGCCTGCACTTGTCAGACAATGGTGGAATAGCTTGGAGAAGAAATACGCATTGGTTGTTGAAAGGTAACCCCACAGTACTCTCATACATTCATTTTTATTTTTGTTCATGCGAACTTGTGCACGGTGAAGACATAATCATTGGAGATATGGTTTGAAGACTTGGCCAAAGTCTTTGATCTGTCTTTCTGTTTATGTTTACGTTGTGTGCAGTGAAGACAGAGTCATTGAAGATATCTTCATCATGATTTTTACTGATTTGTCTATCTCTAATCTCCCTAGGTACACAACGTCTTGTATCTCACCTTTGCTTGGTGACAAAGAGATACAGACGATTCAAAGAACATCTTCGAAACACGAAAACATGGAGATTGTGACTAGATCAAGCACTCGTGAAGTGGTTGCATATTATAAGATTGAGGATATCTCTATAGAATTGATTGTAAGCTTGTCAGCAAGTTATCCTCTGGGTGCCATTAATGTGACATGTGGGAAAAGAGTTGGGGTAAAGTTGAATCAATGGAGATTATGGATGATGCAGCTTACAACATTTCTGATGCATCAGGTTGGTTCGAAGAGATTTTACAATGCACCAATTCGGCAAATCGGTCCGTGGGGACTGGGGATGAGTTTGGGGGTGAGAATTATTTATACAAAGCTTGTACAGAAACATTTTATTGCGAAGATTTCTTGCCAAGTGTAAAGATGGAGTCAAAGAACATACAACAAAAATAATTTGCACCAAGAAAAA
>JAODVQ020451211.1:0-10536 GCA_025400075.2 Phenganax stokvisi
TTCGCGAACAGTCCAGTTAGTAGTATTTGTATCATACTTTATTGTGTCTTTATTTTGATTGCTGATTATGTATTGTAAAACTTTATTGTTTAATTAATAGAAAACCGCACAAACGGAATAAAAGGCTGGCGTGCATGAAATTGTAGTCGCGATTGGACCCATGTAGATAGGATTCTATACTGAGAAAAATCGCTGCGAAAATTGCCAGTGTAAACGGATCTTCTGCAATTGACTCTAATTAGTTCAAGGAACCAATAAAGCTAAATAAAACAGATTCTAAAAACTTGTTGACTTACCGCATCACAAATAAGGAAGCAACAAGTCAACATCCAGAGGAATTGTGCGAAACTGGAAGACAACGAAAACACGGCCATGATGTGCTTACGAAGAAGAAAACTACGATGCTATGACACCGACGAACAACACATGCCAAGTTGAACGGAATGGAAGCCGGTGTAATACCGCCACCGAGTATCTAAACAAAAGAAAAGACGTTACTACAACCCACAAACCGGAAAAATGTTTGGTACTCCTCCGCAGACTTTGCAGCATTCTATGGTGACAATATTAAAGTCACATACTTACATGACCTATGATAAAATTTGATAAGCCAGTCAAACTCTAAGGACATATTGTGACATTTTAAAGTATGCAATCCAACATGTCTATCTACTTAAAGTTTCCGAAAGACTACTGTCTACTCTGTACAAGCTACACCCTTAGGGTGATATGTCTTAATCGACTTAATCATTTTATAGCTTATTTCACAGTATAAAACTTGATACTTTAGTTCAGTTTTCCTCCTGTAGTAACACTTGATCAACAATAGATGAATCTTACTGGATCAATAGGAAGAAAAGTCTTGAACTGATAGAGCTATGCAGAATAGATATACTGTAGTTAGTTAAGTTTAATGTTCCTTCTGTCGTAACAGTGGATCATGTCACTGGATCTCTAGAAAAAATGGTTAATAGAAATGCAGATTAAAGTCAATATTTTGACTTGAATCAGGGTAAACAGTTTTTCTTATTTTGTATGCTTAATTTGTCAGACTGGAATGCAAACTTGTAGCAAGAAAAGATATTCCTTTTTCTCGAATTCATTTACAGAAAAGTCTATCTCTAGTGAAACTTATGCGATAAGAGCAAGCAGTCTTCGTAAAATGCAGCTTCCATAGCTTATTTTATGGTAGAAAATATCTGTATTTTTTAATCCTTTATACGCCAGTTAGCCAAATCAGTGCATTGGCACGGTTACATATTTACACACGGGTAAACTACGTGAACGTGGGAAAGTAATTTTCAAACGAGTATGCGTGGGCATCGTTTGGCAAAGGAACTTGTCTCTGATCTCCTTTCGTCTGAAGAGCGAACGCCAACGTATTGTAACGTAACAACGTTAACAGCATGACGTAAGCTTCAAATTTTCTTTCACTAAAATTTTAACTGAACAGAGCACTCTCTCAGTATACATTATATTTTGGATAACTCATGGCAGCAGTCGCATGATGACAGTCATGTGACCGAAGTCCCACGATGAGAGTCACATGACCATAATCACGTGATCACTTCAAAGTAGAAATTTGAATCACAATGACATATATATATATACTGGTGACAAAGAGACGCGACGTGTCTATAAATTGATGTTGATTTTTGAAGCGATAATATTTCGTGATGTTTTTATTCTGATACTGCATAAACAGTTTCCTTCCGATCATAAGAAGGAAGTATTTGCCGCAAACGATATTTCCCAAACGTGTCAAGCTTGGTAGCAGGCCAAAACTCGTTTCTGACTTCGACAGTTTATTTTTAACTCCGCGCAATTTAATGTCTGTTTATTTTCTAGCCTCTGACTAGATATATTAGTCTTCCACAACCGTCTCACATATTTGTAAAATGCTGTTGATTAAATGCTTATCGTTTTGTAAATACCAAACGCCGGGAAAAGCTTAAGCCCAGGGGGAAGGCGCTTATTCGAGAGAAAATGTTTAATTGAACTAATGCTGTAATGCTAAACTTTTGCCAAAAAATTGCTCGCGTTTCCAAGCAATATGAATTCTAGAAACTGTGATTATTACGAGCTCCAACTATATTTTACATACAAAGCGAAATAGCTTGAATGGAAAACCTTTATTGTTTAGCTTTCTTTTCAAATCCTTTTACCTAATGATTCTCAAGAGAAAAACTAACACATTCTTGGTTCACAAGTGGAATTAAACTTTCCGAGTTACTATGGAAACTTTCATTGGACGAAATCATAACACAAACAATAAAATGACGTCATTGATAATTTCCTGTCAGTGTTTCCAAAAGTCAGCTCTTTATTGCGTGACGTGATTTTGTATTTCACGACTAATTTCAAACTATTCGTCAGTAACTGAGAGCAAACAGCACGATTTATTATAGCTAATCTCAAATATACACTTTCTCAAATGATTCTTGTTTCGCAAAAACATCGACTTTTTAAATTACTAGTTCATTCTGTCTACCTCCGAACGATTTTATACTGGGGACGGTTGTACGAAAGGTGAATAGCGCTATCAACAGGATAGTGATTTTTTTAAACATTGGTAAAAATTTTCCATGGATCATTATAAAACAAGATGAAGAATGCTGTTCCTAGATTAAAGGTTGCTATTTTTATTCCTTTTGCCTATTCGAGTGTTTCGTCGCTTTTTGTCCAATTTTGCGAAGGTTGAATAAACCACTATCCACTGGATAGCGTTATCTGCCTTTCGTACAACTGGCCCCTGGTAACTAACACCAGTCCCGTAAAGCCTGATTCTCAGATAGTTTAAGGTCGATAAGAACGTAAACATGCTTGCGTGACCGATAAGTAAACTTAAAATCGAGACAGTCCTATACATTCTTAACTCCTTAGACACAGTAAGCAAGTCGATTGCTATTTATCTGGCTTTGAAAAGGACTTAGTCTGATAATCGCAAGACCCTTAACTACCCCACAAGCAGAAAAGCTAGTCTGATCACTCCTATTTTAACGTGCTTAGACATATCGGAGTTTCAACTCTGGATATATCTTATTCTACTCTTAAGAATCTACGGTAAATACAAGTCAAACGAAGTCGCGCCTGAATGTCTGTAATTGATTGATATCAATTGCACATTTCTATGCAAAAGCTGTCTTCATTAGGCATTTATCTTGGTAAAAACTTATAAAAGTGAGTTAGAAATAATACCAGGCAAAGCGCATAATGATCTAGAAGTGAATCAGCAGCAAGTTAACCCATTTATTCATCAGTTGTTTAGAAGAGAAAAATAAATGTGTATTGAGTCAACTGAATTCTGAGTACTACCATGGTACTACCTGAGCAACACAGGATTTCACGTTTGAACTAACATTGTCAACCCACTAACATCACCATACGCTTCAAAACACTGGCTACAACAGATCTTGAGTTAGATCAAAATGGAGTTCGCCTATAGCTGAGACTTCCAGTCTGTTTTCAAGTCCAATATCAAACCGTTTAATTTTGTTGTATGAAATATTTTGCCATTGTACAATGTAGTGTAGTTTACTCTTGAAGTTGTGAAAGTGTTTGTAAGGTTGATTAAAGCCGATTACTAACGTTGGAGAAATGTCAACCGAGTCATTACTTTCTACTTGAGAACAACGCACCTACACTACCGAATCTTACGTTTGAGATATCATCACACGAGAATAATAAATCATGTGCACTCTCACGAGCTCATTAAGTAAGCTTTACCAAAAAATAGATCTTTTAATCTGCCATTAATCTGTGACCAAGAAATAAAAAATCTCCACGCAGACGCGTTTAAACTAGATTCGTAATACTAAAATGTTTACCAAGCACGGAAGATATATTCTCATCAATTGACTAAAAATAAAGACGAAAAAAAAACAGATGCTAAAGCTTAAGACTTTTATTGTTAGATAACTGCTAGAATATCGGCTAGCGATCTAAAATCTATAAAGCAAAAACTCTAGAGAAATGGAGAAAGCTTTTAACTAATATGGTTCGATGTACTGACCAAATGCGTGGTATCGTTAATTCAATTTTAGTTGGACAGTGAATCTTATCTTACGTCTGACGGCACCAATGAGCAAAACTTGTACAAATTTCAACTGCAAAATCTAAAATCGCTTAATAAACAAGTTAAAGGCATTCAGAACCTGTCAAATTTGTATCCTGACTTATCTGTACTTTTTTTGTTGAACTTGTGAGGGCAACAATAGCGAAAAATCGCCAAGAAATCTGCAGTACACACGAGTTCTAATCTTAGTTATAATTCCCATAAGCTAACTGTCAAAAAGATACCAGGCACGCTGAGTACCCACAGCCTGTAAATTTAAACATTGACTACACTAAACTAATATGCAAGCATGCACAAGTTCCTTTGAAAACATTGCCCTAAACGTTTATAGCGGCGATTCTAATAGATTGTACGAGGTATTCAGCAGTAAATGCGCGACAGAGACTATATACGGTGTAGATTATCTGGCGATAAATTATAAACAAATTCTTGCGCAAGTTTGGCGAATATGCCGTGAGTCAGGTACTGACCATAATGCGCTTCCTGGCTAAAAATTATAATACTCCTGGTAAACCAAACATATTTTTCCTAAAATACCAAGTTTAGTTATCAGACTTCCGTAGCTTGCATGAAGTGTTTACAAAAACTTTTCGAATATACGAAAACATATCCGCGTGATAGACTGTACGAACTCAAAATAAACAAACGACGTCTTTTATGTTTATGGTCCAAAATATATTTGAACGAAATAAGGAACGCTAAGGATATGCCAAACAGACAGAAAACAAACAAAAGTGAATATAGTAAAAAATGGAAAGGGTTTAATGTTTTGAAAACTTACCTCGAAGTAGTACCTTTGAGTGGGTTGTGTATAGAGTGTCCCTTGCTAATTTGCCCAATAATTTATCAGTTCAGAAATCAACGTGCGTTGGTATTCACTCTTTAAGTTTCTGGTGTGAGCGGCAGCTGCAAATGACATTAAAACAGAACGTTTAATGAGATAGTAATCGGCTAGTAGCTAACACAGTTGGATATCCGTATTTAATCTCGATTTTTTAATAAAACAATTTGTTGTTCTTAATGTGTACCGGACTCATGACCCGCAACCTGGAACCTAATGGTTCACCCGACCAACGCTTTGGACTTGACTGCCCGTACGACTGTAACTACACATGCAAGCTCTCTTATTTCTATCTATTTTACGTCAGCAAATAACGTAAATGTGTCTTTACAAGATTTCTTAATTTGAATTTTCAAGATGATTCACACTAAAAAAAGCTTTTAAAGTACCTATTTGATTATTTCAAGATAATTGCACGCGAATACGGAAGACTTACCTAAAGGCAATTTCCATTACGGCCGTTTTGACCGCGCGGGCGGAGCGCACAGTTTTAAAGATGCTCTGTCGGTGGTTGTCCACTCTTGATCTTGCGTTCACGCCGAGAAAGTTGAATTAGTTTTAACTCTCCTGGCGTGCACGTTAGACCAAGCACCGACAGACAACGACAGAGCATGTTCAAATGTGTGCACTTCGCCCGCGCGGGCAAAGCGGCCGTAGCGGAAAGTACCCTTTAACTTTCCTGGCGTGCAAGCGCGAGACCAAACGCCAACAGACAACGACAGAGCATGTTCAAAATTGTGCGCTCTGCCCGCGCGGGCAAAACAGCCGTAGTGGAAAATAGCCTTAAGGAATTCAGTAGGTAAAATGAACGAATCTGGGTATGATTCATGTCTGGTTTTTAAAAGCAACTTATGTCAATAAAATTATGGATTTAACCTAAACGATATCTGAAGAAGTATAATCTTGTTATAGAATTTCTAAATATGGCTCAAGCAAAGTTAATCATTTAACTAGCCGTTTCTGAGTCATTTGAGAGCCGTACAAAGCCTTCGGCTATTAACAGTGTGGTAGGTCTAGGCAAAGACAGCACTTCAGATACAAATGTTTATTCAGAATGTCCCCAACCCTACCCTAGAGGTACAATCGCACTTGTGACAATCAGTGGTGATAATTAGTTGCAGTATTGCTGATAAGGTCAATCCTGGCTTTCGCATGTATTTCGTAACATTTTTTTCGACATGACGAACCGCGAAAACCAGTGTGATGTTGTGTGAGGGTCAAGAAGTTCTAGGAGCTTCCAGAAAGTGCGCATTTCATAAGACTCTTCAACTCTGAGTGACAGCTAATTCAGTTAGGTTAAAACATTTCGCAAAAACACAATGATTATGTGTAAATATCTGCAACTGAAATCAACATAAACCAAGGGAACCGAAAAATTCATCAGCTGCAAGCCCCGTTTATTCTAGTGATTTTCATGGGTTTTTTTTTTTTACTTCAAAGGATGTGATGAAGTGGATTCACTGACGTGACGGATGAACATTCCAGCAACGTTGTATTGCTGTATAGTATTCTACATCCTTCAAAAATGGGAAGAGTCGCAGTAGAAATCGCCAACGAAACAGGGCCTTCAGTGAACAGAGGAGAAAGGATGAGGGACTGAAATGTGAAGGGCGTCAGGCGAATGTGGCCCTGTAGAGGCATATCAAAGATCCTTCGAGTTGCCATCAACGACCCAGTTCAGACTATGCATCGCAGTAATACCGAGGGGGTTAAGAGTTGATTCTACTGTAGGGGGAGAAAGAACGAGAGTACTCGGAGAAAGAATTCTCGAAACAGTTCGGGAGTGGTCGACGAACTTGAGTGTACTAACATGGTTAAATTACAGCTTGTTTAAACAGATGTTGCACCAACATATTGTTTTAAACGCATTATATCCGTTCAAATACTAATTTGATTATAAGTTACCGTTCCATGATGTTAAATCCAGTTATATCGATGCTGGATCGAGTTTGATTTCATTCAAACTTCTCATCCAACATTGCTCCAACATTGTTAGATAAATAATTTTGTAAACTCGTCCCCAGGGCCTTCTCACGATGCACGGGAAAAGTGCGAAGCCCTTGGGGACGAGGTTGCAATTTTGCCAAAATATTGCATCTTTTTAAACAGGCCTTTTACTTGACTCAAACGGACTATGTCATACTTGGGTGCTCACTTCTTCCGATACAAATTTAGCCATGATTTTGAGCTAGGTTGCAACAAACTTGGGGGGGGGTGATTAGAAGAGCCGGGCCAGCCCGTTTAACCGGGCTGAGTTTTCTCACGAAAACATTTCCTGGTTATTAAACGGGAATTTGAAATTTTGGATAAACTCTCCGGCAGGCTTAGGCCAAATATATTAGGAATGTTGTTTCCAATCTTACTTTACACAAACTTTGAAGCGGCAATAATATACGAAAGAAAACATTCAGCGCGGTTAACCGGGCTAGCCCGGCTCGTGTATTAAATAGCCCCTTAGTTGCGTTACCCGTATAGACACAGCAACCCCTCGACCTTTGGGCAGTGGAACGCAATTTTCCGGAAATTTATGACTAAACGAAAATTTTGTCCCAAAACGTGCAATATTGATTTAAGGTAATTTCCGCCGAATCCTAAAATGTTGACAAACATTCGGGAAACACAAATAACTTTTAAAATAAACATGAACTAATCTACCAACTAAACTGAAACAGTAAAATATCACAATAAAAGACAAAAAGAGTAATGCCTTATTCAACAAACGTTACCGTTTAGCGTTTGGTGTCACAAAGCAATATTCGACCGAAAAGAGCACATGGTCGCCAATTTGCAGTTATAAGGAAAAAAATGTTAATTCGTCTACGTGGTGAAAAACTTATAAGCAAGTGAGAATAAGTTTAATTCGTTCAGTCGTACAACGACATACATTAACTTCTGAACTTGACTGCCATTCGTTGCCTTGTGAGACTTAGGGCTAGTTTTCATATCGCCGTAATTGTCGTAAAGATAGAGTGATAATTTTTCTTAATAGCTGAATTAGAATAGGTTTTTAACTAATTATTAGAAAAGCAATTATTAGGAATACATAAGTTTTCTATGAGAATTACCGCTAAGAAGATAGACTATTTGCGCATTTAAGAGGGATCGTGAGTTTGACTTATAACAATTATGAAGATATGAAAAATCAGTCCTTATTGATAACCCAGTTATTATGAAAATAGAAGTGATAACTTAATTTTCACTTTATTATACACCAGCCCAAGTAAGAAACCAAAGAAAAAGATCGCCTATGTGAAACTAACCTCTAGTCAAGTCTTTAATCTTGAAATTGACGCAAAACCTCGGAAGCTTGATGAAAGTCAATCGCTTTAACCTAATTGGGAAAGAACAAACATTAAACGAATATAAAATAAACTATTACACAACACTTTAAAAGTGAACGGTGTATTGAATTACCTGTTAAATATGTACACACTTGGATGAAATCACAAAAAATTTCTAGGCAATTATTTCGAAAACAGAGTTTCATCGAAGACAATCAAACTAACTAAACCCTTCAGTTGTTAAAAGAATGACATTTACCCCCAATTAAGTTCGATCGCACGTCTATAAGGTATCAATTACAATTCCTATGATCAACTCTTAAAACTTTTTTAATTAGACTTATCATGTTTCAAATCACCCGCGGCAACGATAATAGATAGAGCTGGCAAGGTTTCACTAACCCTCACAGTACAAAGAATGGTGGCCATATGCAGTAGTTTATACCCCTACAAAAGCAAGCAAATCAAAGCTATTCCATCTTGTTCATGAATTTTTCACTACAAACAAGAGTAATACACGTATAATAAAAATAAATATAGCATCGTTCTCTCATGATAAGTTGAACACAGGATACAAATTTAGTGCAAATTTAATAATTATATTTCGGGCTTATTTTTAGTTTTATTTAGTTTAGTATTTCCTGTTTACAAACCAGACTCATCGTATAAAACTCTTGCGGATTGCATGGGACCGGCTATTTGTATGCTAAAAACTTTTCTCTTCTCCCTCCCTGATTTTGCATAATCTGCGTCTAGCTCACGTAACAACACGTAACGACAGTCGCCACTTGGAAAAAGATAAGGACATTGTTTTCATCACAAGTGTAGCATACCTAATTTTAGAGCGCAGTGATAACCAATTTGTGCAGTGATAAAACAGATATGTGCAGTGATAAAATTTTTGGTACAACTTGTGATCAAGGAATGAAGCAGTGAACGATACACGCGCGAATAAAACCCAATCCAGTTGCAAAACAGTAGTGTAATAGTAGGGCCTTGTGATAGTTTTTGACGTTTTCAAACATCAAACATATTTTATTGTACATTAAGTCGTTGTTTTGTAATATTGAACAGGCATGGTTAAAATTTTTCAAAGGCGTGCTCTTGCCGGGCGAAATTTTCCAGGTATATTTGCCCGAAAATGGGCAGTGATAGATAATTCTTAAAATTAGGTATGAAGTGTAGTTGTCTTTTACATAGAGAAAAATGTGAACATAGGACAAGTAAATTTGATATTTGCTTGCTCTTGCGAGGCCAAAAACTTCTAAAAAATTCACCCCCATTCGCAAATCTGTGCAGCAAACTGAGACCAACTCGATATAGACGTACTCGCTGTAATTCTGACTAAAATACTGCATTGAACATTGACGTGATGACATTATTTATAATATCATTAATTCCAATGGTATCATTGAAGGCAAAATGAATGCTAACAATAATCGGACTCACCTTGAATCCGTCAAAAGATTTATTCATGTAAATCTTTAATCCTCAGTAAATCCTTGATTTTAATCACAAACTGGACAAAAATACTTCAGAGGGTGAACCGCAGAAAATGTGAAAAAATGCACAATGCTAAACCATGAACTTCAGTACGTCAATATAATTTTATTAACAAGGTTTGGCTGTAAATTCCGAGTAGCTTCCTCTGTAATACAAACTTACCGCAAAAACGGAAGTTGTGCCTGTGTTTATATTATGTCTGTACAGTAAATTAAACATAATTGAACGAGACAAAATTTTTTTTAAATTTTCGGAAAGAATACAAGAATAGGCAAGAAGCAATCGCGCCATGAAAGCTACAGAACTCAGACATAACATGTCTTGCATATTAGAAATAAGGAAACTAACATTGCTTGTGGTCATGTTGCGAAATGGTAGCGCCGAGTGACGACAGCATGGTACAAGCAACTCGTGGGAGACAAAGAATGCAAAACGCAAGATAGCTTACATGAAAGCGATGTCGGGCAGAAGGAAATTTCTCACGAAAATTAAAATTGAATGCTGTTAGAACCGCGCGCTGACATTTATGGTGCAAAGCTTTGGTGGTGCAGTTTTTTGTACATGCACCATTCACCTTTCGCGACCTTTCAATCCCCTGCACGTTTTTCAATTTCTTGCGCGTGACTGACTGAAATCTATAAAAAGGTCCTAAGCAAACAAACTTGCAGGGGGGCGTGTCTGAGAAAGTTCCAGCCTCCCCAGGTGCGTCAATCTCAGACACACCGAACCTGCACGTATGGTTTGTTTTTATCCCATACCCAGTATTACTATGGCTTATGGCTTATATATAGTTACTTCGCAGCGTATAAGCTGAATTACGTAACTATTTACAATGG
>JAODVQ020451317.1:0-10534 GCA_025400075.2 Phenganax stokvisi
ACATTCGCTCCAGGCTCACCTCTTGCGGAACCGCTGATGCTTTCAAATACTAGCTGTGCAGAAGAAAGTGGCGGTGCAGTGACTCTGAAACAGACCGAAGATCCAGAATCTTCATCCAAAGTATAATTCCTCTGCAGCAGATTGACTTCTATTGCTCCACGCACACCTGCAAATGACAAAATTTTATTCTCAGTTATTGGTCGCGCATCACCACAAGTGTTTCTCGTTTACCCAGCGTGCAGCATTGGAGTAGAATTATTCCCGCAGCGATCCAGCGCTGCATCCTCGCTAATCTCTTTCCGAACAATTTATGAGCAGGCTCGAAACTACCGTTCATTTTGTGGTGCCGGTTCACGTAAAAATGCGCATGCGCAGATTAACGCGCGTGCGCATAAGATTGTTTTATTTTACGATATATACACACTCTGAGAGAGAGAGAGAGAGGTAAGAAAAGTGAAAAATGACTATTCTACTACTGTAACAGAGAGTGAAAAGTTGTACATACATGCATTTGAATTATTCTGCATGCATTTTTACTGATAAGTGACAAAAGACAACAATAAACAACAACAAAATGTGTAACTGAGTCAACATAAACACCGTCACTGCCTGCGAGGAGAGGAGGAGTAAGAAGAGGAAGAAGAGTACAAAGGTTAAATGTCGCCGGGATTCTGATAGAGGTCCTTGTGTGCGGCAATATCTCTGTATTCAGGGTCTTCTTGAAACGCCACATGAAGTCGTTGAAAGGTTGGTCTGTCTGCTGGTTCCAGAGACCAGCATGACAACATTAGTTGGTATACTGCATCCGGGCACTTCTTTGACGGTCGTTGCAGTCTATAATTCTGTGTTTCTATCATATCCAGTACCTGTATAGAGCAATCACAACACTTAAAAACCTCTCATACTACTGCTTATAGTGATCACACGACAGACATGTGATAGTCATGTGACCAGACCAATATATACACTACAATAGCACTGGCTAAGAATAAACTTAGACTGAAATACAATAGGTAGATTTGATCATATGATTGTCATGTGACTAGACAGACCTCGGCTCCAGTGAGGTCTCCATAGGGCTGTTCGCCGTAGGAGAACATTTCCCAGAGAGTTACACCGTAGCTCCAGACGTCACTGGCGTGTGAGAACGTTCCATAGTTGATTGACTCTGGGGCATACCTGTGGTGGCAGTCAGAGTAATCACAATAAAGAAGCAAAGTTGAAGAGTTTGTGTACTAAAAGTGTGAGTGAGTGGTATATATGTAAGTATACCATTTAACAGGCCAACGTCCACCCTGAGAGGCCTTGTAGTAGTCGCTGTTTGAACCCACTGCTCTAGAGAGTCCAAAATCACTGATTTTCACCTGTAGAAAAATATTATTTCACTCTGTTCTTCTCCTGCTCTCTCTTTTTTACTCCCCATCTCTCCAGCACTGCGCTCTCAAAATCTATCCATCTCTCTTGCACTGCGCTCTCAAAAGCTCTTTATCTCTCTTGCATTGAGCTCTCAAAAGCCAGAGCTTTTTAATATTGTATTTGTCTATCTATCTTACAGACAGTCATTACTATCTTCCTTTTTCTGTTTTCATGCATATTCATACTGTACCTGCTCCTTTGAAGAAACAAGAATATTCCTGGCAGCGAGGTCACGATGGACAAATCTTTTCTTTTCTAGATACATCATTCCGCAGGCAATCTCAGCGGCCCAGAGTTTGAGAGTGGTTATGCTGGGCTGCGGGTACTTGCCTTCGTAGAGATAGTCCACCAGTGCTCCCAGGGGTACCAGCTCCTGTACCTGTGGAGGAGATAGAAATGGAAGAGGTGGTAATGGTGGATCCATGAAATCAGTTATTGAAATATATTAGGTCTATCCTGATCCCTAGCTAAGCAGGCGCAAAAAGTAGGAACTGAGAAAAAAACCATTTGAAGTAATTAACACAGAACAGATCAATTTTGTGTTAACTTACCAACATCATTGGTTTTCCTCCAGTCACACCAATCAGTTTAACAATACACGGATGATTCAATGTAACCATAATCCTTGCCTCTCTCATGAACTCCTATACACATAGACAAAAACACAGAGTGAATGTCACTACAGTTGAACACAGCATTAATCGTAAAGAAAGTGTAGCAGTATATTATATATATAAAGGCTATATTTAGTACAAGTGAACGAAATTGAATTCTTTCACTGTATCAAATTGTTCTTGATTGGTTTTGTCTTCAAATTTTTAAAATTAAGCAATTAGATACTGTTACACTTTCTTTAAAGTATGGATCACGTGTACACCGCTGTGTAATGTACTACATAATGTGATAATCACCTTCTCTCCATGGCCCATGGCGTCCATCCTCAAAGTTTTCACTGCCACGTTCATCTGTTTGTACATAAACACAGAAACAAGGAAAGGAAAATTTGCACTAATCAAAATTTTCCCGCTATACGGTAGTTATGAGAGTATACACAAGAGGTCACATAATACTAGTACTTAGCGAAGAAAACAAGACTATAATGTGTAGTAGTCTCTATGTGATTATGTGGAATTCTTCACCAAGCTAACCTTCATTCCCTTGTTATCGGTGTAAACTCCTTTCAGAACGGAACCAAATTCTCCCTGTCCCAGTTCCTGACCCAGTTTAATACTATCTTCCTTGATGGCTACCATTTGGTAGGGGTCCCGTGGTGGTCTATTAAATGGCGGAGGAGGAGGATCTCTAGAATGAAGAAAGAGAGGAGGGAGAGTTAGAAACTTTATGCTAAACTCACAACGTTGTGTGCAGCTAAAGAAAATAGTCATGTGACAGTCAAGTGATTACTGTATACTAGTCATGTGACCAAAGAGGATGTGGAGCACATTAATTTAACGTACTGTTTGGCTGTGCCACCGTTGACTTGAGTACTGCTGCTAAGAGAAGGAGTGGAACGTCTGGGTACAACAGGAGGAGTGTGAGAAGTAGCAGCTGCTGGTGGCGGGTGGGCTCCTCTGGTAGATGTGCTCTTCTGATGGGTCGCGGGGGGACGTGGCTTTGTCGAGAAGAGAGCCTGGCCTGGTGGTGGCTTAGGGAGGCAATGGAGGAGGAGCAGGAGGAGGAGGAGAAGAAAGAGAACAATGAGGAGGAGAATACTGCAGTATACACACACACTATTTAAAAGGGAAGGAGAACTGAAATATAACGTAAAAAAACAAATTCCAAAAGTTATGCAAACAAACAGGAGCCCCACTAAAAGACCTATATTATAAACATTACGGTACAATACACATTAACCCTTTCTTCACTAGAGGCATTAACTCTTTCTTCACTAGAGGCTCACCCTGCGAGAAGGTGTGGTCACAGATTTCCCGGATGGAGACACCGGATGTCTTAACATGGTAGGAAGGCCATCAGGGAATAACATATAGTGATCTATGCAGCCTTCAAGATTGTCAAATAGTGGACCATCATCAATAAAGTGCCAATGATCAGACTGCAGGTAAGGGACAGAGAGAGAATTTGATAAAACGTTCTTATTGGCCTCTATGAGCCATGGAACAAGTGGTAAAGAAGTTCACCATTATGCCTAGGTGTACCTGGGCTTCGTGGGCCCAGTAGTAGGCAAGAACATAGGAGTCCCCCCCAAATCATGTAGGAAAACAGATAATAAAAAACGACAGGTTGTAACGAACCTCGCTAACGATCTCGTAATGATAGGGCATCTGGTTGTAGATGAGGGTAAGGGCATAGTAACCAGGGCGACGGGAATTGGGTCTAACTAGGAAACTACCATCAGCCTGGCCCATCTTTTGCAACAACTGAACTGCTTTCTGAGAGTGAGAGAGCAAATCATGCATGAGAACAGAGAGAGAGAGAGCCTTATTTGTCTCAAAGGTTATACAGCTATAGATTATTCTATGCCTCATTCACTACAACTGCCATATAAAGTGTGGCGGAGGCCAACTCTCTTCACTCAGTCCATATAAGCAGGGAAGATAAACAGATACCAACTGTTTTCGGCAGCTCAATGTTGGTCTAACACGAGACATTGCTTACTTACACTTCTGTCAATAGCCTTGTGAAGCCACTCTGCCGTGCTGGTACGAGGCTTGGGATAGTTGCTGGCCGCCCAATCTATTACGAAATAATAATGACATTGTACACATGTACTAACACGTGTTCAACTACCACCTTCTATTAAATGAGTATATAATAATATAACAGTATAGATTATAACGTGCAATCCAAAAACAATGGGATACAGTATATGAATACACTTAACAAACATATTACGTAATACCACTGTTATAAACTACTAAAACCTCATAAACTGCAGCTTGTACAATAGTCTCAATACCAAAACCAATAGAGATTAGACTACTTTCTCTAATACCCCTTGAAATACAGTCTTATAATGATATTATTCATTAATTTGGGCTGGTCTATAAGCCATAATAATGAAATGTAATTTAAAAGCTCACACTCACGACAGAGAAAGAATGTAGAGAGAAGAAAGAGAGGACCTACTCACCAAGCAGTTCCACAACCTCCTTTTGTTTGTATCTCATAGCCAGTTCTCTGGGAGTGTCTTCATCTGGAGTTCTCGGCCTCAGAGGAGCATTCAACATCAACAGAGTCTATCACACATAACATTACAAATATATATACACACATCGTTCTACCATTCTATATAATATTGCTTTGGACTCATATAATAATAGTACATTTGTTTTCATTTGTTGAACCCTTGGTCTCAACCACCACGAAAGTACGTATAATACATATGTACATATATCCCAGTGTATAACATTGAAGATGGCCTATACAGCAGAATATAATGATAATAATGACTCAAGCATTACTATCATAGGTTACAAACCCACCAGAGTGGGCAGAGTCAGAGTGCAGTATACTACATTAGTATCGTTTTTCCCCTTGTCAGTTATTCCCCATACACATAACACATAGAGTGAATTGAATTCCTCACGCTATTTGTGCCAGCTACAGTATATGTAATACTACACACAGTGTTCAAAGGAACCTCACACACCAGTGGATAATTTGTTTACTAATACCCTCAGAAACGGTATATACCCTATGATCTGACTCTATAACTGACTCTATGAAGATACTTCATTAGTAATGCTTACATACAGACATAAGGAATTTGGCATGGAAACACGAGTGAATTAGGAACGGAAAATAGTAAGTTGGTGTGCCAATCACGCAAACGGTAACAGTAATACTGACAAGTAATTATTGATGATAGAGTGTGTTTCAAGAACAGGCCATTGGTGGTTTTAACACTTTGTCTAGGCGACAGTTATTCAAATAATCTCTTTGCAACGAAAACAAGCATCGTTTATTGCCAAAGTTGGAGCAATTTATAGATTGGCTACTAAGCTCTTACCACACTTGAGTTTGAGTGTAAGAGTTTACAAAGAGGAGGGGGCCAAATTTACCAGAAATGTTAGAATAAACCAATCAAAAAACGGTTTTTACAGTAAATTTCGTTCTACTAGTAATAAATTTAAGCATTTATAATATATACCACTGCTGCTACACTTCCTTTAATAGCACACTCAATGTGTTAGTATGTGTGTATACCTGCGTGATCTACTGACCTTAACACACTCAGTGTGACCTCTGAAGGCAGCCTCATGAAGAGCCACCCAACCTGTCGTGGCATTTCTCTCCTGCACATCAGCCCCTCCTCTCTCCACCAAGAGCCTCACTGAATCTGCAAACCCGTTACGAGCGGCCAACTGCAGAAATAGAAAAGTTAAAAAACTCAAACACTGTACAAAACTTCTACAAGAGGCAAAAAGGATCAACTATATACGTGTCATACATAAATTTTTCTCTTTAACATCATCAAAGCCGTGAAGCAAGCTTTGAAAGTTAAGATAATACATGACGAACATAGCATACAATTATACTCCAATATCTCCACATTGTATGCTGAATATACTGAGAAATGTTAGGGTTTAAATTCTCTTGGCCCGTCTTTAATGTTGGTAATGGTCACAGGCTTACACACGAACAAACACTCCTCTATATGTAACCCAATAATCCATTAAATTGGAGGAATTTCTCAGTTAATATGCCAACAAGCATAAGGCACACACAGCAATAGTATTTCTCTCTGTTCTCATGACCGACTTGCGGGGGGCCCCATCACCTGTGTCTACTGGGCCCACGAAGCTCAGGCACACCATTGTGCAATGGTGACCGCGGTAGCCACTTTGATGGTATGACCAATGGGGTGCCTCATGGAGGCTAATCATTAAACAGAGTGAGAGTCGACTCCCTTTCTCTCTCGTTCTCCCTCCCCCTCCCTCTTACTGACTCACGAATGGATTGAGGTGTGGCACATCGTTCACATGTGTGTGCATAGTTACAGAAAACTCTTTATTTGCTTCAAAGGTTATGGTTATTTGGTAACTAGGACAATCAAATAAGGAATTCAAAAGAGCTCTAACACACGCCCACTAAAATTACTCACCTGCTATAGTCCATGTAGTCCAAAAAAATAACAATCTGGGCATATACACCACACTCACACACATGCAGATATTTAACTAATTCTGGTTTTTCTCTCAAAACCGATGAAGAATTCTTTATTACTGGAGTTGTAAACAACAGCAAAATCTCTGAGGTTTACCAGCAAAGCTTGTATGTACCTACCTGTAAAGCTGTTGATCCCTTGGAATCTCGAACGGTAAGGTCGGGTTTGAGTGGTAGCATGAGTTCTAGAATTACGAAAAGACCTCGTTTAGCCGCCTCGTGGACAGGAGTAGACCCGTCCCCGCTCTGGGAGTTTATTCCGCTACCTCCGCCACCATCTCCTCCTCCTACGCCCGAGTTGACGATTCGTCTGACCGCTGCCACGTCTTTGTTGACCACCGCTCGGTGGAGGTCCGTCTCTAGTCGTTTTCTCGCGGCCAGGGGTGGCGCTGCACCTACCACGAAGTCATGCAACTGTGCGGGGAGGCCGTCAGGTCGGACGCGATAATGGCGCACTAATTCGTCCAGACCCTGAAACAGAGGACCGTTGTCTACGGAGAACCAGCCGTCTCCGTGGCCCAGGATTTGAAAATGGTGGACCTGGTTTCTTGCCCAGAGCGTCAGGACGAAACTGCCCGGCATGCGGAGCGACTCGCGAACGAGGAAGAGACCCTCGCGACGACCACCTGGTCCCGTGCTGAGCAAATGAGCGGCGTTCTCGCGAGTGATTCGGCCATGGAACCACCGATCTGGGTCCGTGGTTATACTCATAGCTCCTGCCTCATCTGGGTGGCCTCCTGAGCCGTTCTACAACTGTCCTCTTCATGTACACAACATAAGAGATGAGTGATCTGCGCTCACCACACGCACGCGCGTAAATACGCGCTTAAAATCATAAGCGCGCCCACCAGGCCTACAGCACTTTATGTAAAAATGTCTGGTGGCAGCATCAGTCGCTTGTTAGTGATTTACCAACAACAACTGAGGTAAATCAAGGAGGTATATTATATGGTGTTTTTTTATATCACTTTACCTCTCTACAGATATGGGTGTAACTTGAAAGGTTTCTGTGTAAATTATCGGTTTTTTGGTTTTTCTTTTCGATATCATCCTTCATTGCTAAATCATCGATCTATATTCTCTCGTGCTAACTATGCCGTAGACTCTCTCTCAACTTCTTCTAGTGCTGGTAGTATCCTTCTCTACAAGAACACACACTCACAAACTAGATATTTCAGAATCCTCTTTTTCTTGTCGGGAATCCAGCTAATATTCTGGGTCTACCTCTCTCATTTTGCATTCACTGCTCTTCGCAGCGACACACTTTTCCCCCGACGACCGAAAAACAAAACTCTGCCCACTCTACAAGAGGCCACACCCACTTCAGTATTGGTGGAAGAGGAGGAGCATAATGCCCCGTGGTATTCCTCGCTGAAGTGGAGGCTAGCGTTCTCTCTTTTGGCGCTGGGTGTTGGTGTATTTTTCACCACCACGGCTTGTATGTACCCTCTTAGAGTAGTACAATCTCTAAGCTATATACGTGGAAAAGGGGGCGGGGTTTCACTGACTACTTTTTCTCCTCTGAAAGGAGTCAGGTGAGCTCTTTTAAGTGATGCACAATCTGCTTGCTAGCCAGGTTTGTTTTAGGGAGATACGTGCTGAGCTCAGTGATATTGGGATGGCTGGTGACAGAATTGCCGATGGCAAAGGTCGGCAGCTGGGTATGAAGGTCAAAGGTCATCGGATGTTCTACCTCATCGACAGAGCGGGAGAGTTTCCTAATCCAAAACTATTTGACACTTTGTTAGGAGTTAGAAAAATGTAACAATAATTATTTCCTCAACCGAATCAAAATAACTTTCATAATAGTGAATTCCCGGATATTTCGTAGTATAACTCCGTAATCTACAGAATGACTCAGCAGCGTTGACGACGCATCGCGCATTCCTCAGCTGGGGAAGGAGGCGTAGCCGATCACTGGTGATAGGTAGGAGTTCAACGGTTTATTGGTGTTCACAGCGTGCTAACAGGCTGCGTTCAGGAGAACCAGATCTTAACAGCTCCAAGCCGTTATCTCCTGACGCTAGTCGGCCATGGTGAGTGCTCTTCATATGAAAATCTATGCCCCCATTTCCATTTCTCCAATAGTACAAACTGAAGCAATCTCAGCGGGCCAAGGTCCGTCAGTTTATGGCCATCACGGGCACAGACGAACACACCGGTATAAACTGCCTCACGCAGAACGAATGGCGACTAGACATGGCCACGGACAACTTTTACCAGGACCCGCTCAAGTATTTCGTCGAGGCACCGCGTACACCGGTGGACAAGCGGAAAGTCGACTCTCTATTCAACAAATATAGGAGTAAGATCTAATATACAGCCTAGTAGCTGAGTAAATCACGCCATGGACTAACACTCTAAGTGTAACCTCTCCAGAGCCTGGGAACGAGGCTTAAGCTGTGACTTATCACCATAATGATGATATTTAGATTCGGTTGAGGAAGACAAGATGCTTGCCGAAGGAGTGAGCAGGTTTTGTGAAGATGCCGGACTAGATCCCACCAGTATAACCGTCCTGCTCATTGCGTGGAAGTTTCAGGCTGCCACCCAGTGCGAATTCACTCGCAAGGAATTTGTGGAAGGAATGAGCACTCTTGGGTTAGTCTCTCATATTATTACGCAATAATTGATAATTATTATGAAATCAACTTTGACTATAAAAATACACTACCCCTCTGTTGCTCTTCATAATCATGTTGGTTATCCTCCAAAATGGCTGATTTCATTTCATTTCTGTTTGTTGTTGTCCTGCATTGTGTAACAATGGGGGAAAAGTTCTTATGTTACAGGAAGTGTGTGTTGTTATTGTGCTGTAGGAAGTGTTGGTATGCGGGTCTTGGTAAATTGACATCCATCAATGCATAGTTTCAAAGGATATTATAATATAGCTTTAACTTGTGGTATGTTTTAATAATATTTTGTTTTCTTTTAAAGCTGTGATAGCATAGAGAAGTTGAAAAAGAAGTGTGAAAATGGAGCAATGGAGAAAGAACTGAAGGAGCCTGTAAAATTCAAAGATTTTTACCAGTTCACTTTCAACTTTGCAAAAAATCCAGGACAGAAGGGATTAGGTTAGCAAAAAATATTTATTACAAATTTTGCTTTTTTTTTGTGGCAGATCTAGAAATGGCCCTTGCTTACTGGAATATAGTGATGAAGGGTAGGTTCAAGTTTCTTGACTTGTGGTGCCAATTTCTTCAGGTAAAAAAATCCGTCATCATTGTGAGATGTTCTGGAATTTAATAAATTTCTGTAGGAACATCACAAGAGATCAATACCCCGTGATACTTGGAATCTATTACTGGACTTTTCTATAGCTATTGATGATACCATGTCAAACTATGATGAAGAAGGTTAATCCCCTTTCATTTGTGACGTTCCTATCATACCTATTATAAGCCATCCTATAACTATACTAATAATTGTACTGTGGAACCTCATGAACACACTTCAGGAGACCAGCATATAATTTGCACATGAACTCTCAAGTTTGATTTGAAAAAGTGTGTGTTTGAATTAGTTCAGACTAAAGAATATTTATTATTTACAGCATTCCTATTATCAAGGTTCCACTCTACCCTTACATATATAGAATGTTTGTTTAGAGAGGTTCTCGTTATTAACATTTCTCTCCTCGTCTTCTAGGGGCGTGGCCAGTATTAATTGATGATTTTGTCGAGTATGCCCGTCCAATAGTGCAAAGATTACACCATTAATTAATGATTACATCACACTATTGTAATAATTAACACAGTATATCATCGGGACCTATGTTGGTCTGTCATGAACCAAACACACTACACAAATCTACACATTTCACTATTCAGTCAAAATCTCTTAGAATTTTGTAAATTTGTGCAAAATTAATGAAAATTATTTTAGTTGAATGGTGATCATTGTAGGTTAATCTGTAATCCCCAAATTTCTTCAACCCTATTTTTTCCTAGATCTAGGAGTATCTTCATCAGTTTCCATGCCTCAGCTGGGG
>JAODVQ020451423.1:0-28950 GCA_025400075.2 Phenganax stokvisi
ATTTTGACTGCTGACATATAGGGATGCGCAATCCAGTTATATAGAAATCAATGGGGCAGAAAAGGGGGAAGGCGTGCAGGCTCGCAAATTGCGACAATTGTGATTGTGACGCATTGCGACGTCATGGTGACGTCACTTCCTTAGTTGAGTTCCCACTACCAACCAACCAATACGTCGCGCAAGCCTTTGAATTCAGATCCACCCAACAGTTTAGCAGTGACCGTAAAACGTTTTTGAACTAATACATTGACGACCTAAAATGAATATGGATAATTTGTACGAAACCGTCCTGTTAGGTACGTCAAGAGTTGACCAATTTTTCGTGCAAAGCTAAATGATGCAATTTGCATTTCTTGCGCAAATTACGGAAACCAACCACTGGTAACAGCCTAGTGTTTCTTTTCTTCCACCAGAGATTTTCTCTTTTCTAAACATTCGCGAAAAAGTTCGTATTTCACTCGTGTGTCGGAAATGGCGACGTCTTGCAAGCGATTGGAAATTGTGGCAACGAATCGACACAAGACGCGAACCTTTCTTATCCACTAACCTTCAGGATGACACGATTAAAGACTGGGCCTTAACTTGGGGAACACATATATTAGAACTATATCTCGATGATTGTCATTGGCTGACATACCAGGGTGTTTGTACCATCGCAGATTGTTGTCCTAACATACAAGCATTGTCCCTCAAAGGCTGTGCTAAAATTGGGAATCCCAGCGTAATTTATCTATCAAACACTTGTCATCAACTGCGAAAAATTGATTTCTACAACACCAGGGTCACTGCTATTGGGTTTAAATACCTGGTGGAACGTAATGCCGGGGCTACCAATATCCGATTGCCTAACCAAGGAAACTGTAAGCGCATGGTAGACGCATTGATTAAAAACTGCAATGACGTCATAGAACTGGTATTACAAGATTCTGTCGACGAGGATCTGCTACTCAAAGACGATTCATTCCGAAGATTCACGGAACGATTTCCGAAGTTACGGAAGCTTGGTTTGACATGGTGTTGCCATATTACGGATAAAAGCCTGGAGTATATAGCAAGGAACTGCTCTGGACTCAGGACCCTGCATATAAGAGAATGTCCTTTGATTACGGACAACGGCATACGAGCCATCGCAAAGCGCTGTCTATTTTTGGGCGACCTTCAATTAGAACGGCAAACTTTGATAAAAAACGCATGTTGTTATGCCATTCGTGATTATTTACACAACATGACATCCCTCAGCTTGATCGATACCTGCATAACTGACCTGGGTATCGAAATCATTACTACAAATGCTGGTAATTTAAAAGAACTTCGAATTGGCGAAAACTGTTTTCAGCCACAAAATATCAAGGGAATTTGTTTGAACTCTATAGCACAAAAATGCAACAAACTGAAGAAACTTCATGTGTTTTCCGTCAAAATGGACGATACTAATTTGGTCTCTCTGTGCCAGAACCTGGCTCAACTGCGCGAGCTTCATTTGGGAGCCTGTTGCCAAGTGTCTAGAACGGGCATCAAAGAGCTGACTGAAAAGTGCGGAAAACTGGCGGAGCTGCGTTTATACGGCTGTCCGAGTTTTCGAGATTGTCATTTGGACACTATGGCGACAAAAATGCCGGAATTGAGAAGGCTTGATATTCTAGGCAGCACGAAGATAACCGAAGATGGAGCAAGCAAATTTGGCGCTAAAAGACCGGATTGTCTGCTTAATGTTGAGCCTGTGTTTACAACATACGATTGGTCAAACGTATTCTAGGCTCCATAAAGCACAATTCAAGTAACTGGTGAATTCGGTAATGTTGTAAAAAGAATTTCGCAAACACCAGAAAAAAGAAAATGTCCAAAATTGCTAAGTTCTAGAAGGATTTTCAGCAAAGATTCGATATTATTTACCGCTACTACTAGAAAACATCTCTCCTTCCTCCCTACCCACCCCTTGCTCTAACTTATTCATCTAATTTCTCTTCATTCAACCGACTTTCGTCTAGTTCTACTTCTTTAAGTAAAGCTGCTGCATTTTTGTTCGTCGGCGCAGCTCGTCGATATAACTCTTTCGCTCGTTCCCAGTCTTTTTCCACACCAAGACCGTTGTAGTACATATTTCCCAGGTTGACCTGAACAGAGTACGAATATACTTTAAAGAGTAATTCACACTATTACAATCTTCTTTAAGATGCAACAGTGTTCTTTTCAAAAGTTGCACATTTTTTTCACCAATAGTACTTCCACCAGCATAAATTACATTATTCACCTGAGCTAGTTCAAATCCCAAATTTGCAGCTTTTTCAAAATACTCAGCAGCTTTCTCCATATTCAACTCAACTCCTTTCCCAGCAAAATATTGTGTTCCGGTGTTGTATAGAGCAACAGGATGGCCTGGAAATAACGTTTCAGTTGAAATCATTTCCATTCAAAAGAACTTGTTTGAGTATGTTTTGAGCATCGACGACCTTTTTTAAGTTACCTTTTTCAGCAGCGCTGACATGGTATTCAAAAGCTTTGTTTAAATCTTGAGTGACACCTTTACCATAAGAGTAACAATGAGCTAATGATAACTCCGCAGCTGGGTCACCTAATAAATCACGAACACTTATGAGAAAAATGTCAAAAATAAACTAGAGAAAATGGTGGACAGGGTTCGAATCGGTGAAGAAAAGTCGACTTGCAATTTTTTTCAAGGAAATTTGGGAAATTTTAAAGGAAGTTTTGCTTTGAAAAAGTGGAAACACTGTCTACTAAAGCGTGGCGAAAATTCGAAAACAAAATCGCGGCCGTCGCGAGCACTGGTCACGAGTTTAGAATTTCCATTTCCGTGATATTTCATAAGGGACTTCGGAGTTTTTATGGGAAAATACCCACAAAAGTTTGAAAGCAATGCATTCTACTAAACCTCGACTCACGAAAATATGCGAAAAATAGAATTTTCGATTCGCAAATGGTCAAACTCGCAAATTGCGAGCCGCTAATTCGAACCCTGGTGGACTGTTGCCTGATTGGTCAACAAAATTAATTGCAATGCAGTGTAAATATAACCTTTCTTTGCTCCAAGTTGAAAGTGCTGCAAGGCGAGTTTGTGATTTTGTTCCACAGCTTGACCATTTAGATACATGTTTCCTGAAATTAAAAAAGACAAAATTTTGAAAAAGATTTCAACAATTTCTACTACGATACAGATCACCCAACTTACCTAACATACTCAAAGCCATATCAACTCCATTTTTAGAGCTTTTCTGTAAAAAGAACGCAAAAAGATAAGCTTGATATTATAAGAGAAATGCGGCACGGTGATCTTTATAAATAGTGTTGCTCAGCACCTCGTAAAGATCAAATGCTATCTCAAAATCTTGCTCAACACCAATGCCATGATAATGCATGCCAGCCAAAGCAAACTAAACAATACAAATAAATATAAAATTGCATTTAATAAGTTGGCAACTTATTTTTATACCATTTGGTGACAAAGACATTAGATAAAAGCAGCATACTTGTGCATATGGATGCTCATCACCAGCTAAATCTCTAAACAATTTCGCAGCTTCTAAGGGATCAGCCTCAACGCCAGTACCTAAATATTATGCAAAAAAAATACATTAAAGTCATTGTCATTCTGTATCTATGCAGTCTTAGAGGAATCTTGCCAACCATACCAGAGCTAAGCATCTGTGCATACGTGTATATGGCATCTTGATTGCCAGCCAATGAAGCAAGTCGAAATAATGGAGCCCAGAACTCAATAGTATCTTCACCAACTTTAAAGAGATATTAATATATTTAAACAAACTAAAACTTTAGATAAACTGATGCATAAATGATTTTCAAAAGTTGAATATGATAACATTTTAGGGCATTTTAATACTAGAGTAGACAAATGGGTTGAAAGCTATTACCATGTTCTCGAAGAGTGTAAACAACCAAAGCAAGTTCATATAATGTGTCTCCATTCACTACATAAAAAGTATAATACGTATCTCAAATGTTATTCAAGAATTATAATTGCATGAAAAGCAGGAGTTTATTTGCCAATGATTCTAGCTGCCAGGAAAATTTCTGATCAGACTATGAATGAAGTACCAAAAAGCAACAAACATACCATGTTTTGCAGCCTCAGTGACGTCTGCAAATGTTGTTGTCCCTGCTTTATGTTGACATAATAGATCTAATACTGAGAGCTGTTCCTTCAGCTTTACTTCATTTGCTGTTGGTGATTTAGACAACAGCTTCTTCACTTTATCCTGCAATTCTTTATGACCTACATAACAATTACAAAATCATATTGCGCTGCCAAGGCTCACAACTATAGTAGGAATTTGGAAAGGGCTGCACTACAGCATTTTCACATCTTCATGTATCAGAAGTAATAGAAGATTTATCAAATAAGTTAAAGTTGGGGAATGGGTGAGATTCTTTCAACAGATGAAATTTTTTCAGGGGCATGAATTTTGTTAGGGGGGTTAAATTTTTTCAGATGGTGACTTTTTAAGGGGGGGGAATTTGGTCAGGGAGTGGTGACTTTTTATGCAAGCGAAGATTTTTTAGAGCGAAGCATAGTGGTGAAGGAGAAAATCACATATAGGTACGTAATTTCTACCCTGGCTATGCACCTCGCTTTGTAAACAAGAGTCAACGACTGTAGTGTTTGTTTTCCATACCCAAATAAAGGTAATAAAATAAAGTTTCCATACTTACCTGTCTTTATACAATAACTTCGCGTTCTGTATTGCAGGTTCTCTGCCAAGCAGCAGTCCAGCCGGCTGTAAGGGCCTTGTCGTTGTCGACTCCACGTTTCAAAGTTTAACGAAGAAATACTTCCCACAACAGGTGTTAGGCAATTTAAAAACTTCAAAGATGCATGTTTTTGCAGCAAACTATATTTTCTATATGTTAAATTTTCTATTCTTGCCGTTGAAAGGCATAATAACCTTGAAATTGTACGTACTTTTAAGAAATTGCGGCTTATTTTGGAAGCCATATTAGCCGAGAATCGCGAGAGAGATTGGAACGAGTGATAAATCGATAGTCGTTGATCTCATAGTAAACTGGACAAATAATGTTGCTCCGCTAAACTTTCAAAATTGAATATCTAGGAGATCAAAAGAGACCAAATACTCAACGAATGCAATAAAAATCTTACTAAAAATTCAAGATAAACTATACTGGCGACATACAGCAATTACAAATTCTCAATACTCATTCAAATATGTCAAATTTCACATCAAATTAATGTGCACGGATTAAAATGACAGCTTCTCAAGCGTTGACCTAGAAATGAAAACATTCATTACTTTCTTGACAAAATTTTAAGTCATAATAAAGACATGATATACTTGTTTAATTTTCGAAAATTATTAATAACATGGAAAAGAGAATATAACCCTTTGGCAGAGGATGTAGACAGTAACGTTTACCTTGCTTCTGAAATTCTTTGTTCGAGTCGCGTCTAAGAAATGACAGAATTATTTAGGTGTTATACTGCCAATTTACGGTAATACAACACCAAAGCTTTACTGCTAAGAATATGTAATATACTGGGCCGGTTATTCAAAGCTAGGTTAGCGTTAACCCTGAGCTAAAATTTAACCAGCTGTTTGGTTTGTGTGATCATGGAAGGGTCGCAATGTGTCTTAACCACCCTGGGCCGGTTGTTCTAAGCTAGGTTAGCGTTAACCCTTGGTTAACGAAAAGTTTGAAGCAAAATTTTTCACTGCTTGTTTACTAACTTTCAAGACAAAATTATTCCATAAAGCTAACCTATGTTAGAAGATGCCTTTATTTGCAAAGTTTTGAAACGAATGAACATACAGAAATGCACTAACGTCCTCATAGAAATCAGTTTTAAAACTCTGGTCCCAATTCACCAAACAAAAAAATGGCCGCTAGTCGCTTTTATAAGAATTCTTTGCAGCTCTCTAAACCTTTTATAGAAACGGTTGACGAATTTTTTCTGCACAGCATCAAAGTACAGAGGATAAGTTTTCTGCTTGAAAAATACTGCAATAATATTTGATCAAGAGATCATATAGTAAAGTCCACCTGCCGTCATCTTTTTCTTACGTTCAATTCTCAAGTTGAAAATTCATCTCAATCCTACCTTGAGGCTCTCAGTCTTCGCCTTCTTCAACTGGCCTTCAAGGTCCCGTATCTGCGCTTTCATGCCAGCGGTATTATGCCAGACCCGAATATGCTTATCTGACCCTCCAGCAGAGGCAAAGAATTGAGATGAAGGATGCCAAGTGAGAGAACTAATATCGTCTAAGAAATTGTAAAAAGTATTAAAGAATTGAGTGCTTAGTGTAAAACTTTCTACAAAGGCCCATGGCAAAGACTACTCACTCACCAGAATGCACATTTTCAAGCATTTCTTCAAGTTCTCCAGATGTTGTATTAAACACACCAATAGAACGTCCCATACTGATTGCAACAACATAACTATCCGGTGAAAGGGCTATGAACATGTTATTATAATGGCCTCCATAACTACCAGCTATCAACAATGATGGATCCTGACCCTTCTTGTATTCAACTGAAAAACAAAAACAAAACTGATAAAGATTTCATTCCATTCAGGAACGGAAATGCATCACAAAACTAACTACACAATGTTACGTATTTTTATAGGAACATTCTCCTGAGACAAATATTATCACTCACTAACCATCATTATCCCCATACCAAAACCAATATTATCACTCACTAACCATCATTATCCCCATACCAAAACAAATATTATCACACACTAACCATCAATATTCCATATTTTCCAAGTACCATCTTTTGATACAGTTGCCATTCTGGAACAAACATTATATAGATGACAGTTAAATTTTTGTGCAAGTGACTCAGCTAGACATAAGAAGACGATGCTAAGAACTAAAAAACCTTGAACTAAATTAAAGAAGAATTTCACGGAGCCCAATTATGGAAGAACTTTAAAGAACCTATACCTGGTGCAATCAGCCGAAAAACTGAAATGATAAATGCCTGCACTGTGACCTTTCAAGTCCATGGCACGAGACACTTGCTTGAACTCTCCAGTTTTTGAAAACTCAATTTCATAAAGTTTCACATCTGATGTAAAGCCTGCATTATGTAGAAAACAGTTGATTTTGTTTTGATGACAAAAGTAGTTGATAGCAAGCAAGTAAACAGCTAAAATGACAAACACCCAGTGAGACAAGCAGATAGATTAAATGACTAACAAGCAAATGCACAATTGCACTTATGACAGTCTGAGCTTACAGACCGAAAGCGTTGCAAAAATATATTTATGTGGTGTTCCACAAAACTGTATATAAGAATAGTTAATCACTCAAAGAACTTAAACCTGCAGAAGCTACAAAGCGGCCACATGGTGAAATACACGCAAAACTGTTGTTCACTTGATTCGTATTCAAAGTCTCCAACACTTCTCCTAAATTATCCCAACAAAAGTCACAGTTAAGAAACCTGAATTTCAGGAACTAGTACTCACAAAACATCTAGCATTCAGGCCCATTTACACATGCAATTTTCCTGCAATTTTTTTCCTTTGAGCATATATGAGATCGAGTATACTGGCGGGCGTATCAGCAAAATTGTTGAACAAAGTATATTTGCCAGTTATTTACTCTATCACATCGTTCAGCAGACGAAAAGGCGCAGCAAAAATTGACTGTGCAAATGGACCTTTACTGACTAGATGGCCTGAATGCCATGAAAATCTCACAAGTATTATTTGTACCTTTCAAGTTCCATATGACAATGGTAGTATCATTGGAGCAAGACATTATAAACTTTCCTGTAGCAGAGATGCCAACATTTATAATATCAGCTTTATGTTCTTGTGGGAAGTCAAACTCTCCTGTGACGGTGTTGCCAGTGCCATCATGCTTCTTCTGCACTTTGAATACTCGTATTGTGTTGCCATTTGCAAGAGCAGAAATAAAAGCTCTGTGAGCGAAAAAGGAAATGACTGAGTCTCTTTGGAAAATAACAAATATTTCTTACATGGTTCTTTATGGTACCATTACAAAGTTTAAAGCAGTTTAGTTTTTGAATATGAGATATAAAATTTTAGATAAAATATATTGCGATCTGATAATCTGAATTTTTATATAAAATTATATAAAATACAAAATATAAAATACAAAAATATATAATTTATTGCGATCTGATAATCTGAATTTAACTGGTTTCTATATTACATCGCAAGAACTGAAATTTCAATGTTTTTGGTTATCTTTTAGAATTGGTATTTTAAATCTTTCAGCTCTTTTTTTGTTATATGGTTATATACAAATATGTTTTCAAAAAAGTTAGGACTTGCCAGAAAATACTTTTTGTTTAATATTTTGTAGATAGTACATCAACTGCTCCTGCTCTCCTTAACCCATCTGTCTCATACCTAGCATCTTGTGTTAAATTGATTTTGGTAGCATGGTCCCATTCCACATTTCCACGAATGTATCTATAGAGATAGAAGTATCCAAGCAATTTTTATAATCAGGATGAAAGTGTCTTGACAATCATTTGATTTAAATATAAGACAAAATAATGCATCAAAAACAAACTTGTGATCTTTCTGATTGAAATCCTTTACACTCCACAGTCTTACTGTCCTATCTAGAGAACAAATTACTCATACAGTATAAATACCACAAGAGCATCTGCTGCAGAGCAGACCCCCCGGCCCCACCTGGACAAACATATATAGTTCAGTCTATCTTACCTGAGGATGTTGATCCTAATAATTTTCCATTGGAAGTAAACTCTATATAAAGTACATCTGAAGTATGTCCCTTCAAGATACATAACTGCCTGGGATGGTCGTTAGCCGCATGGCGTTTTGAAGGTTTAGCTTTGCTCACTTGCGGGGCGCCATCGGTTCTGTTATTTTTTAGCTCTTCTACTTTAGTCTCGCTAGCAGAATCATCGCTTTTCTTTTCCTTTTTCTTCTTCCCGCCAACAGCAAACACAACAGCTATTAGTATTCCTCCGAAAACGAGAGTTATAAGAATGATTACAAGAAATTGTACAATCCCAAGCGATTCCTCGTCCACCATCTTTGACACGTCAGCAAAATCACCGCTGACCACATTTGGCTTTTAGTTCTTTAAAAAAAAAACAACTGATATTTTCCATTTCATCTTGCGTAAATTTAAAAATTCAGTGCCGTAAAAGTTGCTACTGTAGTTTGGAGTTAGACTGGGGAAACGAATTACAGGTCCCTTAAAAGTAGTTTAGCCAAAACCAGTTTTTTCAAATTTATTTTTTGGGGGCATGTGCTCATTAATATTTCATCAACATGGTTTAAAAATACTGGTTGAGAGAATGAGAACGAAAAGAACACTAGGGTTAGAAGCTGTTGAATTATCATAACCCAGCTTTTTCTTACAAACTGAGTAGATGAAACAAATTTCCTTCAAGAAAAAATTCCTTTTAATTTCTCCTTGTATTCCTTGTTGTGTTCCTTCTCTTTCTTATCTAGAGCTTCCAGTTCTTTTTTAACAGATTTCACCAAACTTCCATCAAGTTCCATGACTCGTTCAAAATCCTGCCTTGCTTCCTCGGGATCCCAACATCCCACATGAGCTTTAGCTCTTCGATACAAAGCTTTGACATTATCTTTATCAATAGTATCAAGAACTGTAGTTGTATGTCGTATAACTTCATAGTACTCTCCTTGTAATAACTTACACTGTGCATAGTTCAACAAGAATGGGAGTTTCTTTAGGTTTAACTCGTTCCAAACATCATCTCTTGGCTTTTCTCGCAAGCAAAGTTGTTCAAGGCAACCCAAAGCTTCGCGATATTTTTGAGCAGCTTCAGCATATTTCTTTTCCTTATAAAGTTGGTTCCCTTCTTCCCTATATTTTGGTAATATTGCCAGTTTTTCTGTCGGGTCCATCTGCCAAGCTTCCTTCTCATATTCACCCTGCTTTTCAAATTTCTCAAGATGAATCTGAAAGACTAAGTCTGGCTTTTCTTTCACTAGTTCATCCAAGTCTTTGTACCCTATCAATAGAAAATAGAAAAGAAAATCATTATTTGGTACTATTATATAATGTAACATAATGTAATCTAATTCGTGATAAATTAATTATAATAAAATTTTAACTATCAGCATGACTCTTGCCACATTTGTTAATTAATGTCTACAATTGGTGAGTCTTTGATTAACCTGTTCCTTGGTCTTGAAAAGCAGCCATACTACAATGATGCTTGCCATGCTGCTCAGGATCATGATCATGATTATGATGACCTGACTGTTGTGCTGCATAGTCTCGCAAATTCTTCGCTACGAAGGGATAATTTTCAACCAACTGAAAAGTACAACAGGAGTTTAACAGAGAATTAATTACAACTATTCTTTGAACCAATCAACTCTTAGTAGTAATGCACCCAGACACCTCATATAGTTCAAAAATATTTCACTTAGTCTAATACCAGACAACTTTTCTCATCAAGGCACGACTGTTGCGACTTAACCATTATTGCAGTGTCAGCATCTTACCGAGTTGTTGACGACAAACTCCGATATTTCTCCAACCCTCATCGATTTAATTAATTCTTCCCATACCACAAGCTTGAACTGTTTTCCAATAAGAAGTTCAAAAGGACGACCAAGTTTTTTACTACAGTCAATCTCTTTCCTTTCTTCATTTTTCAAGAGAGCAAATGTTTTGAAATGAAAAGTTGCCTAAATATGCAAAGATGATACAAACTGAACACAAGTCCGTAAAGATCCTCTCCTAAGAACTTTAGCACAAACCAATGTGTACCCAGGTTTAAATAATTTATGATGCCAGCTGCTGCAAGATTGATTGTGTGCATGGGGAGGGAGGGAATGTGTATCATGAAGCTACATCAAAAGTGAACGATTTCACCAATTTTTACGAACGAAACAGAACATGTCAGTGTATTACAAAATATTTTTTTAAACTAAAACATATTGTTGACACTATAATGTAATGAAACAAAACTGACCACTGACCTCAACAACAAGATGAAATCTGACTTATCAAATTTATATATGAAAGATATGCAGCATTTCTACTCTCTTCTACACATCATATATAAAACTAATATCATTTAAATACCTTAGAACCTGAAATAAACTCTGGTACGCTGCCCGAGCCAGGATAGATTATTTTCTTGCTGATATTTGCTTCGCTCATTTTGCTGCGGCGTCCTTTTGTTGTTGTTTGATCTTTGTTTGACTCGTTTACATCGCTCAGACGTACATACGTCATTCTAACACGATTTCAGAAAAATAGAAAACAGCTAAAGTTTTATTAAATACATCAAAAATTTTTTTAATATTCATGTCAAATCCCAAAGAAACCCGTAGTTTAACTTTTAATTACTGTATATTCTAGCCGTATTGTTTTCAACATTTGAACGAACTGGAATTTTACAATGAGAAAACTGAGCCCCCATATTTATACTAAAGAGTGAAGCAGTTGTTAAGTCATTTAAGATTAAAGATTGAGAGCCCAGTATCTGCAAATTTTGCACAAGAAAAGATAGGTCAATGCTTCAAGCATATTCAGGGTGCAAAACTATATCATATATTTTTTCACCAAGAGTCTTCAGATCGCTTTGCTTTCTGGTGAGTTCGTTCTGTATGTCATTAATCTTTGTGATAACTGCACGTTTCTGCTGTTGTATACGCTGACTTTCCTCAGCAGACATTTGAATCACAAGACGATATTGCTGCCTCAACAATTGTGAATTTTTCTTGCACTCGTCAATGAGATCTTGGTAAGTTGGCTTGGGTTCAGGCAAAGTGTCTATCTCAGTTCGTTTGACAACTTTTTGAACTGTATCCAATTTGGCTTGTCTGAGACCCTTACTTTGCATGAAGTGTGAGACCAAAGGACTATTCCCTAGAATATTGAATTGAACTTTGGTGAAGCTGGGCCCACCTCCTACAGGATGTGACTTGAATTGCTCTTTACAAACTTGACCAAATTGCAATCGTGATTTTGGTTTACTTTCCCCAGAGGGCGACACCCTATCATCGGCTAATACGGTGTCAATGTCAAATGATAATGCTCTTGGGATTAATGACTTCCGAGCCTCTTCACCCTTTTGGAAACCAGACGGTTCCAGTTTATCTAATTCCCAGGTCTCCCATAATGCAGGTGGAGCACGGACCCCAGAGATCCATTCGTACACTGTATCCGTCAACATGGTTTTGAATGGATGTCCAAAGACTTTATAAGAGTCTGGAAAGGCTTCACAAAAGCCGGCATATAATGCTTGAGCAAGGCAATTTGGGTAGTGAAGAAAAAATTGGTCTTTGTATGCCGTGGGAACAGTAAAGAACAAAGCAACAAAACTATCAGAAATTCTGGAGAATATCATATCTGTTGATTGGCATGGTTCAAAATTATTACAAAAAATCCACCAGAAAGTGTCTTGGAATACTGCTACCGATGCTTCAGATAAAATCACCTTTTTCCAAACATTTTTAAAAGGCTGTGGAATATTTAGGATTTTTGTGACTCTGTTTAAGAGTTGCTTGGACTCCAAGTTGCCTGGTAAAGGTGTGAGCTCACTAGGAATGAAGCCGTAGTAAGATGCATTTTCAACACATTTTAATTTTCGATTAAGAGCATCAATTTCCTACATAAAAAATGTAATATTACCAACAGATTACTTGTAATACATCTTTTTAGTTGAGTAAGAGGTTAAACTGTAGTCAGAATTGAGAACATACCTTGCATTTCTTGGTGGATTCAAAGATAGATTCTTCAGCATTTCTGTAAAGACGAACCAGTGGTGGTGTATCAATTCTTGCTTCATCTTCTGTCTCTTCAGTTTCATTTACTTCACTTTCTAGAGCAGCAGTCACTTCAACATCCAAGAACTTTGAAGCATAGAAATAAACTTTTTTTTCCAATTCTTCAACTTGTTGCAATGCCTCATCAAAAACGTTGAGATTTAGTGGAGCATGTGCTGCTAACATATTGATGATATCTTCCAGACTCCCAGTGCCCGCATCTTCTGGTGATAAATTCATACTCTTTTCTTCTTCAATCTATAATTTATAGACGCAAATCATTAATAGTACAAGGTAGTTTAAGATCATAGTTTTAAACCTTGATTGCTAAATAAATATTCTTCTATATTATGTAACATGCACTGCATTCTGCACATGGACGCATGTACAGTATGCATATATGCATACTTTTACTGGCCATATGCCATCGAAGCCCAATTTCTGTAGCCATTCGTCGACTGTTTTCGGGACAAAAATTCCATCTTCACTTTGTTCATCGTCTTCTTCTACACTCTTATCCTCTTCGCTTCCATATTCATTCAAAAATGATTCAAAATTTCCCGACATTTTAAAGAAAACCACCAAGTTTACACAATTCTCAAAAATCCTGCTCCTTTCAAGTCGCCATTTTGTTTGATATGTCGATCTATCATCATGACGACGAGTACGTACTCTGATTGGTCGAAAAGAATCCCTTTTGACCAATAGAATAACGTTCTGAGTTTAAAGGGCCACAGAATTTCGGGTGTTTACAACAGCGAGTTTTCATTTCAAAAGAACACGAGTGATATACTGCATCTTAGAGCCAAATCGTACAATGTCGACTAAAATAACGGACACTTTTTTAGCTAAAAAGAAGACAGAATCAGTTACAAAGAAATATCCTCAAAAGAAGATAAAAAATGAAGTGGAACCAAGCATAGATAAGCAGCAAAAAGGTGAGAACGTTTTTGGGCGAAATTGGGCAAGTTTAGCCGTTGTTGCATGGTTGTTGTGACAAAAGCGATAAAATTGATCAAAAATGTCATTGATTAATTGATTAGCGAAGAAATTGGTAACAAGTTGATGGCTTTTTACTATTGATCAAATATGATTCCTAATAACAATCAATAGTAATCAATAACGATTACATAATCGATTATTTTGATGGAGATTGATTGTCTAAACTTCAATTTATTGTTTCATTTGCAGTCTACCCAGATGTTAAAGATGTACGGGATTTGAGCATTCTACGCGACTTTGATCTAAGATGCGAATATGGCCCTTGTTTAGGTTAGTACAACATCATAGAAACGAAAGGAAATACTCTAGTTGTAGGCATAGACAATACCCTGTGTTGTGAATGGCCATAGCTTCATGGTGTTTATTGTATTAATGTACTTTTAGGCATCTCAAGACTAGAGCGATGGGCCAGAGCTCAAAAGTTTGGTCTGAATCCCCCTGCTAAAGTAAAAGAAATTTTGGAAGAACATCCCAACGACAGCAAATTTACACAATGGTAACTAGACCGTAATGCATGGATTTGTGTTGCTAGAGATATGTTAAAACTCATAGTAATTCTGCATTGTTTTCAATCAGAACTAAAATAGTATATCTTTTTTTAGTCTGTGGTATGAAGAAGAACTCCTGTAGCTCAAGATATCCTACTCTTGCTACATTTTAAAACTCCTGACACTGGGGCGACAAGTGTGACTTGCCAAAGTCAAAAACCACAAATTCATGACTACTTAATATAGAATGTAATTCTAGAATAAATGTTGTTTTATATAGTTTCTAGATAAATAGGACACCATCAATGGTAACTGTAAATGCATCTAGAATTGAGAAAGACTAAAAGAAGCAAATTGCTATGGTCAGCAAACTAACAGCACAACTCACCTAACTTTTATTCTAGTAGTTAAACTTTTATTGAAGGGAGATATATTGTGGTTGTAGTTTGAGTTCAGCATATCTATTTTACATATTTACAATCATGTGATCATGGATCCGAGCATAATAAATTGCATTCACTGGCACTCAACAGTGACTGTGTTTGTTTGTTGTATCTTCTTATAACACTCCAAACTGCAGAGAGGAAGCTTGGTTCTGGAGCAAGAGTAACGTTTCATGTTGGCACAGCCTCTAACAGCACATGTCACAGGTTTTACAGGAAAACTAGAAAAGGGGACTGGAAATAAGACTACAAAGCCTCTCAATGAAGCAAACACTAATGTACCATTACCTTTCCAAAACTTGTTTTTTAAAAGGAATCTCCATTTCACCTGGGAAAGATATGGAAATACCATTTTTGTTGTTCAGATATGTCACTCGTGGAACATCTGCTTTTTTTATTCGTTTCTGTTTCTCTACTTCTTTCCTAGATTTCACTTGTTTTTTCAAAAGCCGCTCAATCGTTTGTACCTAAAGTTGAGGGTGCATTGAATAATGAGGCACATTTAAAACTATTAAGTTGGGTTCATTTGTTTACTAACTTTGTTTTCTTCAATTTGTTTTTCCATTTGTATCTTCCTTTTTTTTGCCCGCTGTTTCCGTCGCTTCACAGCTTCTTCAGAATTCTCATCCTTTTTCAGACTCACTGGAAGTAAACAATAATAATGGTATCATTTTTGAAATGATGTTTTACAAAGGAGTGAAAGAAATAAGACTTTACCAGTTGGTAGTTCTACCAGTTCATTTTCACCTTGTATTTCATGGCCTAACATGGCTCTCTAAAAACCAAAAAGTTGAAAATAGAATGAAACCATGATATATACCAACGCTTGTTCTAGACATCAGGTTTATTGCACACAGAACCCAATGTAAATGGCTGTCATAGGTTTTTGTTCCAAGAGCTTATTTTCATCAACTTCGGCACATGAAAGTTTTTGATGTTTGGCACTGACTTGTACAAAGAAAATGAAACCAAGGACAAACCTGTCTAGCAGTCATCATACTTGTGTTTTGTTCTTGCTTTAGTCTTCCAAAATCATCAAGTTCACCTGCCTCAAGAGCATCTAACCAGTCTTCTTCTTCTTTGCTGAAAATCAAGCAAGTAGCATTGTATGTGATCTCAAAGAAAACTTATGACATGAGTAAAGGCAGATTAGAGTCATAGTTTCTACATGTGGAATAGTTGCATGCATATCCACCACTTACTCCTCGCTAGCCTTTGTCTGTTGCACATCAACAATCTCATTTTCAGCTTGCCAAGGTTCATCAACCCAAGTTGCTGTTAACTGCTCTTTACTTGAACTTTGTTTGCCATTTGATGGTGAAACAATTGGAGTAATTGTCGGTACTCTAAAAATGGACAAAATCAAGGTAGGTAGACGTTGGAAAAACAACCGAATACCTATATTCTACTAACTGCTTGGTCGTCAAAGTTTGTCCTCCTAGTTTAATTTTCAATTTCAATGAAGATCTTCCTTCGTCCCGTTCTTTTTCTTTTTTCTTGCGTTTTTTTTTCTTCAGTGATTCAACCTCAATGATATTCTCAATTTCTGTTGCTTCACGTTTTCTCTTGTGTTTCTTATGTTTGTGTTTGTGTTTCTTTCTTGGTGAGCCGGATCCAGTCATAGAATCTAAATTGTGAACAAGAATATATATGAGTCATCAATGAAAATTACTAATACACAATATCCGGTATCCAATGTTCATTTATGTTCAAAACTTGGTGAATACTATTATAAAAGTTAGTTTTCATCAAAAATCTTTCCTTCATAATTCAGTTTTATTGACTATTTACTTTATTCTTAGATTGTCTTTGACTTTTGATACGAAAGTTGGCTAGCTGACTCACTCTTTCCAAACATTTTAACCAGAAAACGTCAAAATTCGTTATTTATTGTTATACATTGGTGTTACACAATGATAGCTAAATACCTCTTAAATCTTCGTCACTTGTTATTTGGGGTTTTTTACCCATAGTATAGCCGAAGTTTCAACCCTCTTTGGTCAACAGACTTATTACAATGTGGCGGCCATCTTAAATCAGTGTTAAATAGAGGAACTGAGGAAGAGTGGTAGAGACATTCGATAAAATCAAGCGTTTCCCTTCAATCCCCCTAACCACTGGGTTTTTACTTTTTAGCCAATCACGGTGAAGTATATGAATACACGAGTTTTTGAAAATTAAAATACACGTGATATAAAACCATAATGCTTCAATTGCAATCTATTTTCCCAAGCCGTTTTGAAAAGCTCACTCCACAAAGTTACTTCTAGACTTCTACAGGATTCAGGATTCCAGATAAAAAGCAACCAATTTTGCAGCCCATTGCAAAGGTTTGTCAGTTCTGCTCTTCCCAAGATTCTGTCAAGGGCCTCGTTCAAAAGGTCTTTCCATTATTTGCAATGTTCTGAATAAGGCACTTGATGAGTGAACACACTTGATAGGCTCACCAACCTCAATATACCCCATTTTTTTGAAAAATGGAACAGCTCTCAATGCACTCTCAATCCTGATAGTTGCTGGTGATTGAAACCACAATAATTGCTCCATCTTTGTTAACATTAGCTTGCCATATCCCTTCACCTAGATGAAAACAAAATCAATGCAGAAAGCATTATAAGATAATGCACCTCTGCCAATGTGTTTCAACAAGCTGCTGATTACTTCTTATAAATTGGTTCTGCACCTGAAAGTCTTTCATGACAAAAAGGAATTTTATCCAATGATAAACATCTTCATCATGTGCGTCATCACTAACAAAAACCTTCTGCAAACACCCGCAAGCAACACTCACAACATCTAAAACAAAGTATTTCTCAACCACGTCTCTTGTCATACCACTGAGTGGCAATGCATCCCTACTTTGCCATTTCTCCTTAAGACTTATCTTTCATACAATACCTGATTTCAGCCCGTCAACTCGGCCAAACAAGACAATATCACTTTCTCCTGGTTCCAAAGACTCTCCACTCACAACACGGGCTACCCCACGAAAAATACGCAGCGTTTTTGAGTTGTACTTCTCACTACTCACTGTAAAATTTCCACTAAAAATGAAGTTGAAGAGTGGAAAAAAAATGAAATATTTCCCAAACGTTTCTTGCTATTTATACCATATAAGCACAAGAGATTCTTCACTTTATGCTTTTAATTGGATAACAAATAAATTTGTAAGCTACAAGAGAATTATTCGACAAAAGTCGAAAACTCGTTTACCTTTTGTCCATTTGACAGCAACGGCACTCTCGTTCCAGGCCCTTCTTCTCATGCTCGGATCACGCGGACTTACCAATCAATTAGAACTAATTAGATAATTATTAGCCAATTAATTGCTGAATTAATCATTCAATTATCTAATTAATTAAATAATCATTCAACTGAAAACTTGGTTTTTTATATTTTGGCAAGTCGAATCGTATTTTGGCTAATTCAACAATTAAACAAACCACAGAGACAAGTTTCACAGGCTTTATTGAAACGTCAATACATTCGTAACTTCCAAACTAAAATGCAAGCAGTGTACAACAATTGTTGCAGTAAAATTTGAATTGTCCTAAACTTCTAACTAGAATGCATATTAATAAGGAATAAACTATTTTAGATAAAACAGAATGATAGGTAAAAGATAAAACAGAACAAAAGTAGATAGCAAACGTGTTAGCTAAAATTTGAAACAAGATTCAAAATTGAGCTTGCTTTTAAAAAAAGAACTAGCGAATTTTTAATCACTTTGAAACGTGCAACTAAGTTGTATCAAATTTTCTGCACCTCTTTCGAGGTTTTCATTTTCATATCTTTTACCTAGCTTTGTTACATCGTAAGTGCACCAATGTATATATATATACAGTAAATACTTTTATATTAGTACTGTTCAATATATATTCATATATAATTTTATATAACCTATAACCTAGATATATCAGCTAATATTCAGCTAATAGATTTAACGAGGGGGCATATTTCCCTCGATATTTTGTGCCCTCTACGATATATGTACCCGGGGTTGGTGAAGGTCGTAAGCATAAGCGTGCATTGCATGTTGAGCATATATTCATTTTACAACCCCGAGTTGTTTTAAAGTAACATGACGTAATGCAGGTGGGTTACACTACTTTGGTGTCACTCATGATTTTGAAGCATTAGATAACAGCAGATGCTGGTCAAATACAATTGTCAACTTATCACACTTTTAATATGTGTAGAGTGTAATATGTAATGAAAATACACAAATAAGAATTGAGTTTGAAATACAGGGGTAAAAACTTCTGAAATAGACCACCATTCGCTGTTAGGTGATTCTTAATGAAGCCCACCAATTAGAACATGCATTATATCGTCAAAAAGTGGCCTATAAACTTAATATTTTTTTTCTTAATTTATTTTTTCTCTGTGCAGTTTTTCTTTCGTTTGCATCTATCTCATGACAAGTCGACACAAATATCGTCAATGCGAATACGTTTAAAATAATGTGCGTTAAAAACAACTAAATAAAACCTAATTTATATATTCGAATTTTTGTGCAAGGAAAATTAACGTTATAAAATAATTGCAAATTTTCCATTACTTTATAAACAAAAGAACTCACAAAAAATGACTCTGAACAATATCTCCAAAGACTATACTGAAAATATCACTACAGTCATATTTAGAGCTCACTCGTTTATATAAGTGGATTGCATCATAGTCAATCAAAGGAGATGTCTGGAAGCCCGGAGAAACTTCAAAGCAATAGGAATATATCTTGACAGGTACACGAAGGTGTACAGATTCTTTGTTCTGGATTCATGAATTTTTACATGTGAAGAGTTTTTATTGGACGGCGCTTCATTATGCAGAAAACACAATTTGGTCTGAGACCGGGAAAATCAATAGCTGAACAGAAACATAGAGCAATAACTATCATCAAGCTTCCTGTCCATCTCCTTCAATTGGCTACGATTATACTCGCCTCCCTAAAACGACACCAGAAGTGTGACAGTGACGTACAGCTGATTTTTTCTCGTTTCCTCAAGTGTCATTACGATACTAAAAGCAGGGGAGCATCTCCTGGGGGTCGACTTCCGATAGGGCCAAGTCTCGATACCAAGTTGTCGTGACTCGGAAAAGTTTCTCTTCGCGGAGAGCGTGCCCCGAAGCTGATGCCCGCTGCTGCAGCGACTGCAGGCGCAACTGTAGGAGCTGAAGGTGTTATAGCTGAACTGGGTGAAAATGCCAATTTTAACGTATACGAGCCACCTCCTATAAATTGAAATATTGTTGTTGAAAAAGCAAGACGTTCTATTTTTCGTTCTGTAACAAAAACTGGGTGATTGCCGCAAAGCTTTAGTACCTTCAGGATTAATAGTAACGTGATTCACCAGCACGACAGCTTCCGCTGCGGACTGGACTTTAGCCATTTCCAATAACCCACTTGAAGACTTTGCACTTCCTGTGGAGGCAGTTCTTGGTCAGCAGTTTTAGAGTTACACAAATACTTTTCAGAGTGAATTTAGAATGTCTTAGACAAGTTTGTTGTTGAATGTTAAACACTACCTTTAGAAAAGAAAGTACCACGAATTGGAGACTCGGCTCCCGAGGTAAGAAATACCTAAAAAACCCAACACATTTGTTAAAGTAGTTTCTTGAAATAATATGAAAAGATAGTAAATAAATATACTCACATCTTTCAATTGATCTAGAGTACAGTTGCGAGGAGCATTGAAAAAATGGAGCATGCGCGTTGGAGGTTGATACCCTGCGTCAAAGTTAAGGAAAAGTTAAAAGCGCGTTTAGCCTAAACGCTGGATAAGTTCAAATTAGGAACCATATTTATGTATTCCTGGCATGACGAAATTGAAAGTTTTTTAACTGAATACTAGTATTATGCATTTACCTATAGTTCAATTAAATAAGGTTTGATTTGAAAGTTTTAGAAAATGTTTGGGGTGTTTTTGAATTCTGACTTTTCCACCGTTTAAGCCATACGGCGTACGAACAACCGGGCCCTGGACGCCTAAGGCATAGTGATCAACTAATAGAACAACTTCGTATAACATACTCCAATACTGTAGCTTACAAGAAGCACTAAAGCATACTGAAAGGATACGATTCTTCAAACTTTGTCCTTCAGGAATGCTAAAGAAAGAAAAGGAATGTAGAGGAATGGACCGCAACGGATAAACAAAACATAAAACAATATCAGTCCTTACTATTTAAATCTGTTATTTCTATTTTCTGTGTACGTGACAGTCGCGGGCGTGCCATCGTTTAGGGTGTTCACAGTCGATGAACCCGCAATGTACGGGTGCTTGGAAAATCTACATGACAGGATATGATAACTTTACATTATCGCAGTTTAAATGATGTTTCGACTGAACTCGGATTGACCGAAAATCACTTTTACTCACGCAATAACCAGTTTGCATTCAAACAGTTCCAAACCATTCAAGTTTTTTATGATCATTTCCGACGCCATTTTGTCCGACATTTGAATCATAGCCACGCCTGGTTTATTGGTCAAAAACTTTATCTAAAGAGAAAAAAGATGCAGTTAATCATTACATTCCGGCCTCCATAAAATGTTTGGTGAAACTAAACGGTGTTTACCTTAATGACATTGCCATAAAGACAAAATAAGTTAAAAAGACGATCACAGTTCATTCGCTCTGGATGTAAGCCATAAACCATGAGGACACATCCCAAACCACCATCTTTGAAACAAAGAAAATTTAGATATTTCATTATCTTTGAACAAAGTATGGACGAACAAGTTTTCCTCAACAACTTTCATGACGAATTCACTTGATCGTTTTTCGTATATTTTTGTTACCTGGATTAAGTATTGACTGTCCGACACCAATTCCGCTTTGGGGAGGTAAGGATAGCGGTGAGAGACCTCCGGAACTGTTTGGTACATTGGGGAACATTCCAGTTAGATCAGAATTTTCCATGTTGGGGGTAAGTGAAGTTGTCATAGGATCACATGAGGTAACCTCACCAGATACACCACTACTACCTAATGTACATGAAAATATATCAGAAAAGTTCATAGTTTTCATACCATGGTTCATACATCCCATCAGAAATTTTCCATTTGACAGAATAATGTAATTACTAACCGGGCAATACACTGAGTTTTGACAAAATACCTAAAATTCAAGCAAACATTCAGTACTATTAACACAAAAGCAAACATCAAATTCTCAGACAGTCGTAAGTTGGGCATTACTCGGCACGTACTGTGAACGGTTGGGAATGCTGAGATTTTAGCCAACGCTTCGTTTGTAATAGGCAACTGAGAGCCAGAAAGAGGCATACCTGAAAATGAAGAAAATGAAGATAAGCACTCTCAATTCAGTTAAATGTGATTGGAGAAATGGATTGGAAAATGACAAATAGTGCGCGGTGAAATCACTGTCATTGGAGTGTATACTTTGGAGACTTGAACAAAATTTTGCCACAGACGTTTTCAAGTTAACCAAGCCTTCAATATTGATGAGATAAGTAACCAAACATACCGTTCAGGGAAGTCAACACATTAGTTGGATCACCGTCTCCTAAAAACCAGATTAAAAATTGGATGCTATTTCATCCAAAAAATGTGCATAAAAAATGAAACGAAATTAGTTATACCAGTCACGCATTCATTTTTATCTGTGAAGTCCCAAGTCTCTTCGTCGTTTTTATAAACATTTAATTTCTTCGCCTAGAAAACAAAATGGCATCATGAAACTAGAGGCAACTCATTGCTCACACCTTGCTCTATCGTACTAAATATATCATTGTAGCCGGCGACAACCTAAAATGCAGAGGTGCCTGTAAACAGGCTAAAATAAAAAAGCACGCGCTCTTACCCGCGAATATTCAACTTTGAGTGTACAACATCCCGGATAAATATCTTGACCATTTAAATGCATTTTTGCTTGCTCAGCCGACTCAATACTATCAAACGTGGACTTGGTTAAGTAAAATACGACAAAGACAAAACGTTCGTTTTGTAAACAAACGATTTTAGGTCTATATTCTCTTTCAATAAACAAGATTGTTTATCAGCAGTAAAGGATATTCCACGAGACATTGCAAGCCATTTTTGTGAAAGATAACGATCTTCAAAACGTTTCCGAATGGAGCACAAACATGAGATATGATATTCTAGAATCACGAAAACTTTTATTAAATTATCACTGAACTTCTATTATTAGACAACATGACAAAAAATGCAAAAAAACAGTCAATGATTTCACGCAGAAATACCAGTATTATTGCACTTACTACGTCTATAGAATAAAGTGCGTTCATTATCGTTAGTAGTAATATATTGCCACAACTATCTTGGTCTCCAGGACTTTGAGGTGACATAGGGATAGGATAGTGACTACTAGGGATCTTGTCTCTGAAACGAGGGATATTTAGATCAAACAATGACGAAAAGCGCCATTATTTGAAGTATAATAAATGGAAAACATGATCATTAACCACAGTCTATAGAAGAATAGAGCCTGAAACTAAAAGCCTCCAGCAATTTCAAGTCAAAGATTCGCAAAAATTTCACAAAATCTTTCCAAACTTTGGACACATACCTTTTAATTTCTTGACTTTTTGAAAAATTCACGTACATTTGTCTCCCAAGTAATACTATCGGATTATTCTAGACGAAAGACAGTACAGGCATTAGACAAACCTTCAAAAAGTCGCACTACGTAAAACCAGGCGAATTGCGGCCACACTTACATGTGCATAGCGTACGAGAGCCACAGCAGATTCAATATCCTAAATTAACATAGAAAATATTCTTCAGGCCCTGTTACTTGATGCAATTTTTCACACAACTACAGTAGATAAATACCTCAAATTCTACCAAGGCCTGGCGTATTTTTGGAAGAAGAGCAACGTATCTGCAAAAAATACCAAAAGCAAAATTAATTTTCCATTTCAATCAGAACGTTCAGCTCGTTAGAAGAAAGTATTATGTCACGGATTGTGCATAAGTACAATATTTGAGCCCAGTAGTATGTCTTCTTGTGCAAAAACTTTATCTCCATTGATTTAGCGTTTTTCTATTTAGGCTAGGGATTGTGACACATTTATGTGCAATCGCTGACCTTGACATAGGCATGAAAAGTACAAACAGAGAACTGAACTTACGTTATTTTACCAAAGGGTTGTAAAACGCTTATTAAATCCGTTTCTTTTGTCCCGTCAGCAACTGCACGGCAGTGAATAACTTTTGACGGAGGAGTGTCATGAAGGGGATTAGGGAGAGGCACAGAATCTGAAATCAAGAAAACATAAATACTGACATTCTTACGGAATAAACTTGTTTTTCAAGACTATGTTTCGGTTGTTAAAAATGGGTTTCTCGGTAAAATAATAAATTTTCCTAGCTTTTTTCGCTCAAAAACAAGCTTTTCACTCCTATTCCACAAAACTCGCCTCAGTCCCGTCAAAAGTGAAAAATAATCGCGCGGTTCCCGCCAATTTCGCCTTAAAATTGACTTCGACCAATCACAGAGCCACAGGTGAAAACATTTTCATTTACAGTGCGCCATTTTGGATGGACTTGCCCGATTTTACAAAGCATGTTTCAAAAAACTTACAGTGTTTAGCAAAGTTAAACGTGGGAAAACAAAATATTTTGCGAAATCAGTTTACTGCAGCAACTATTGAATGGCTAGAAAAGAATTCAAAAGTGAATTGATGGCAAAATGACACTTCAAAATTGAAACAAACCAACGACAAATAAAGTCGACAAATATGGTATGAACTGCTTTTAACATTAATATTAAATGTTTAGTAGAGTTCTAGGAAGGACAATTTAGAACTGCAGAGTACTTTCAGAACGAATACAGTTAAGTTAGTTTATTTGCTTTCTCTTACCTTTTTTGTATAAATTCATAAATTTTTCGTGCAAAGCATGCGTAAACAACTCAACCAGTGCTGTAGGGTTAAAAATGTCGCACAAACAATGATTATGAACGCCAGTCTGTTGCTTTTTAAGGGCAAAAAGCTAATTATAGCTCGAGTATTGTCATGCTTGACCCTCATAACCTACCTAAATTGCAAGTGACGTACATGGTCTGTTTGATAAAGTAAAACAGGCGAAGACGAGCTAGTTCCCTAGACAACTTTTATTTCTGTGCATGTTTTCGTCAAAAATAAATACGTCAGAAAATTAGCTATGACTATGATTTCAGCGATTCAACTCGTGCATATGGCCGTTGAAAACACGTGTTACACTGCACACACTTAAACTGAAACCCCCAAATGAATTGACTTATATAGTCCAGTTAATTTTGCAGCTCACGGTGGACTTTTGTCACTAGACCACTACAGCCTGTGGCTATTATGTTGTCGTTCCTTTTCCACTGCCGTCGTTTTGCAATATAACGCTGTTATATATTATGCATAGAAATTCACTTTTTTCTGTTCATTTCAAGTACGCAAACACAAGCGTGCCCACAACAAGTAGATGCACTCTTCGAAGTGTTTTTATACAAAAAACAAGGTCAAGGAGTGTCGGTCGAAAAATGAAGTTTGCATGGATATAAATGCAAATTTTTAAACAGATCTAAAAAAAAAAACTTATCATATTCATGAACGTCAATCATTACTACGAAAGTAAACTGTGTTGGATTTGAAACTAAAAAATACGAGCAATAGGAAAACCAGGGAAGAACCATGGGGCCTTTGTGGTTACCGAAAACAGGCAGTAAGCTAATGTAAATGTCGCTTATAGACAAAGCATGCGCAGTCTATGTATTTTGGTGGAAAAAAAATACTACACTTTTCAAACGAAAGAACTTTTCACGAAAAACTAGCCAAAGAGACAGTCTGTACTTTAAAATTTAGGAAGTCTCACAAGACAGCAACTATAACAATGTAAATTGCTAAATCAATAATTCACGTTATTTATATACATCCTTCTAGACTATACGCGAGAGACAAGCGACAGACACCACAAAACTGAGAGATTATTGATCACTTTGCCCTCATTATTTAGCGCCGAAAAATCTGTTACATTTCAATGCATTCCAGGCAATACAGAGCGTTCGAAAGTCGAATAAGTTTCCACGCGAAAAACGTTCAAAATACACAAATATATATCTCCTTAGTGTTGTAGTGTTTGCACTTAAGAAAAACAGCTGCTCACAAGCAACTGTCCTGTTGAAAACTTCCAATTAAAAATACTAACTTGAGAAAACACAAACCAAACAAATGCGATTGCCAAACCAAGAATATGGCGTCAGAAAACTATTAGATATTCTTGCATTAAAACAGCTACGTTCTCTGCTTAACCAACTATATTTCAACTTTTCGACAAGCTGCAACAAATGACTTAACAGAGCAATTAAAGCTTAAAACAGAAGCCTCTAACATTGAATTTTTTTCGCACAAGCTCTCCGAAAATCTCATGAAAAAACCAGGAATATCTTAGTTCTTCATTAAACACATTGGGGCTAAAAAAACTACGTGTTGAAATTCGAACAAAATTTTCGAATTTTAAAATGTTGCAAAAGCAAACGTGTCTCGAATGCGCGTCCTTTTGGTTTAAAAAATGAGAAGAAGCGCGAAACACAAAACGCAGCAAAGAACAATTGATCTCGTAAAACAAAGTCAAAACCGACAGGCGTAATTCTTTTAAAGCATGAAACTAAGAACAATATCCTAAATTACACACAGTGTTTCAGCACAATGGCTGGGAAGGCAAATGTCATATACACGTAAAATGATAGCTGACGAAAAGAAGTCGCGTTTCTGCGCATTTTTTGAGCACCAAACAAGAAGCAAAATGTTTTGAACTGTGTATGAAAATTGCAAGTAGACTTTTGCATATAAAAACTGACTGGAATGACGCACCATCGAAAGTCAGGCATTTTGGAATAACAGTTTATGTTGGGGGTCTTGCGTAACTTAAGCTTTACATATAAGTTGCTTTAACACCCGTTATCATCTGTCCATCTGCCACCCATAATTAAGAAAGAAACTGGGACAAAGCAAATCAAACCACTTTGTAATGAATAGTAGCCATTGGGAAAAGGATTTAGCAGTGCAAACGTGCTAAAATAGCGAAAGCGCTAAATATAAGCATATTTCCCCAGCAGTTTGGTAAACAACAGGGGGCAACTGATGATTAAGATGTTGTAAAAAGAGCACAGTAGGGTTACAATTTCAAAACAAAGTCTTGTAAGAAAGTGCTACGTTTCAGCTAACTGTTTTGCAGCGCTCTAAACACATAAACGGCAGTCCAAACGATATTTCTCGCATATCTTACACAAATTTCAAATGTTACGAAAATTTTACAACCGTGGCCATGAAATATCGAATTAAGCACTGTCTAATTGAGATATTAAATAACCCCATGCTAGAAATTTCAATCGTCTGAAATGCGTAGAACAATTGCGAAAAGTGTCTGCTGTCCCCAATTTCCGTTTTCCCAATGGATCATGTTTGCGTTGCTCCCAAAGGCAAGCGATTAAAGGTCACAAGGGACAGCATTCATTAAAGTTTCATACATCACTCGAGAGAAAAATCAAAATTACTGATTAATTAATGCCGTCTGACTACGCTCATTTACATAATAAACACAACAATTTTCCCCGTGTGCTTTTTTAGAGAACAAAATTACAACACATGCCGTCATAAACGCCATATCCACAACAAAGACTCGTATATAAAGAGCAACAGATTATTCTTAAAAATCTTATGTTTTCTCATTTCAAGTGAGAACGCAATTCGAACCCCTTAGTAAATCATCCAAGCCGCTGTTAAATATTTAATAATTATTCCGAATGCGTCGCGCAAAGCATAACAAAAACAAAATGTATGTTCACATTGTAACATACCAGCTATCTCTGTTCTCAGGTTTTCCTTATTTTCTTGGTCCAAATTCGTTGCGAATCTAGCAGACGGATCAATACTATTGTCGGGGTAAGATAAACGTGCTCCACTTTGGTGAACTTTCTGGGTAAAACATAAGTTCTCAATTGGACTGGTCTCCGTTGTTTTGATTTGCGCTTGCAGTGGGGGGTTGCTCAAGCCTGCTTCAATGTCCACATCATTCCCCGTTTGCCTCGTCCCGGCTTTGTAGTATTTCACAAATTTAGACTCGGAGAAGTCGACCTTTTGCCGTCCTTCCATTTTGGCCTTCTTATGCGGGGATTCTACAGCAGGCAACATTGCGTTATTCACCGCGTTGTTCGTCCTACTACAATCGCATGCATACTTGATCTCCCTTGCTGACTCGCGACCTCATACTAATAGACGGTCAGTGGATGTAAGTCGCGGGCGCAATATTAAACTCTTGGGAACTCTGTGCTACGTATTTCCGTTATACAGTCTGACCAATCAGAGCTCCCATTGAAACATTCCATTTCCCTGATTGGTTACATTTCAGAGTACTTCCGCGATTAATCAAAAGCTGCTTATTAACGTTGTATGCAGTCTGTCCTAGTCCGTCCTAGCTGGTTATTCATTTGGCACAACTTAATGATTCCTTAATTGGTTTTGTTTATCCAATCAAAAGTCTATCCGGAAAGTTTTTGATGACTTCCGCAATTTGATACTTTATTTTTGTTCCATCTGTGGAATTCCAGTAAATAGTTTTTTTCCTCCAATGAAAAGCCAGAATTTACCATCAACTATAGCAGCTTAGTGAAATAATTTCTACGCTTTCTATGACTTTTCAGTCACTACCTAAAGTTCAGTTCAACTCTTGACTAGAAATAAAGCGTCCTATCCATAGATAAATATACTTGGCAAACTTTCCCATTTTTGTTTTACAAATCAACGTAATTGGAAAAGGGAAAATCGGAGTCTTCAAAGGAGTTCCTCAATTCTCACGGGTTAATCATGGATAGAAACAGAAGTTAATGTTACACGAGAGTTTTTTTCACCATCTCAATCTTTTAAATTTTGGACAAATGAGAGTAAGGGTCGCTCTAGGATTGATAAGAGATAACGGGAAAAAATGCCAAATGTTTTTGCAAATCCGATAAATATGGTAGGTTTGCATCACGCGTGTTTGTCAATTAAAACCATAAAAAATTGAAAGGCAACACAGTAGTTTCCATAAGACCTCATTAAAACGGTTTGTGGCTGTTGAAGTGTTCAAATATTTACCAATAAATCATTCATCATGCTAATCAATACTGACAATACTATGCAAATTGGAACCGGGAACGAAATAGCGCAGAGGCTCGTTTTTCTTCTTCATTAATCGGATTGGACAACGTATCACCGATGAACAAGGATTGCAGGTTGAATGTCATGCGCAACAGTG
>JAODVQ020451424.1:0-10533 GCA_025400075.2 Phenganax stokvisi
TAGTAGTTTAGTCAGAGTCTAATAGAGATAGAGAACAGAGCAATAGATTAGAACCTAAGCAATAGAGTATACCACAAGTCCTTTAGAGTAAGTCTTAATAAACCATAGCTACAACTCAAAAGCTTAAGACTTCCACAGCCACTATGGCTTATAAAGAGCTGGAGCTATACGAAAAGGCTATAGGAGGAGGCTATAAGATAAAGAGCTTGTACTACACACAGTTTAGCTTAGTGAAGTATATATATTTAAGTCAAGTTAAAGCAAGGATGGCTCACAGCATCATGTATTTTCCTCTTGAAGTGACTGCTCAGTTTGGTATTCACCCACACTACAGTGACATTGACTGGAGCTCTAGCATTTGAAGGAAATGACTCTGAAATAGAGGGGCCACCCCCTGTCTTGGTGGACGTTGGAGTATCAGTTGAATCACTGCGTTCTTGTCCATGTTTCTGTGTCTGGAGGAGAAACTCTGGCAATTCATCTACTCTCAGAGTCTTCTCTGTTGATTTCCCTCCAGGTTCTAGAGTTCTTATCTTCACCTGTTTCCTCTCAAAGTATAGTTCTTTGTCACTCAGTATTACTATGTGTGGAATCATACTGTGTCTACAAAACTCCTGCAATTATGAAAAACACTAAAGTGCAAACCCTCAGCACAGACATCAAGTTATGTATTTTCTAACAATATAGCTATATAAAACTAGAAAAAATAGGACGATTGAAGGCTAAGTATGCATGTGTAATATGGTTCTAATAAATTTTTCACCTCAGAACCTGTACCTGAATATCTTCAAGAGAGTCAAGATCCTGAGATTCATACACTAGGTCAGCGGCTACTCCGTGTGACCACAGTCGAGTTACTATCTTCAGACATTGAGACTGTAGAGACTCATGACCCAGCCAACATACCAACACACTACTCTTCATCACTGGACACTGATCAAAGAATTTTTGTAATGTGGCATGGCATAATAGCACAAAATATGCAAAAAAATCTTTTGCAAAATCTGCAATATTTGCAACTATTTTTGGTTGCAAGAATGATTGATGAATTAGTTGACCTCCCAACAATGGATGGTCACACTAGAAATGAGTATTATTCTAAGCTACCAAATGTCCCTTACTAAGAGGTTCTACTGTATTACTCACTCTTCCTTGTTGGTATGCAGCTGTCACTCCTCTCATAAGCTCCTCCCCTGCCACACCCACTCCGACCACGCCCATCCCAGGAGACATTCCACCTCCACCAGACTTCAGTCCACTCAACAACCTATCATACCTCCATATCCATTGATTACATCATCATTACCTCATAGGAAATTCAATAGACGAGCACTAACCTTCCTCCAATTGCAACAGGTAAAACCCTACTCCGATGGTGTCGTTGACCTCTGTGACCTCTCCTTACCTCTCCTCCAGTCTCAAATACAGAGAAGACGATGCCAGAGTAATGGTGGTAGGCTGGGCAGAGGGCAGGGTGGAGGAGGACCTGCTCCCTGCCTCCCAGGAGATGAAAGAGAGACACGGCACTGTTTATTTCTTGCCATGCTCTTCCAGCCATCATACCTACCTATATAATACAGTGTGAAATATAGTATATACCACTGCACATTAATAATCTATGAGTGTCACAAAATTCTTCAAATTATGCTGGCATCATTACCTATAAGCTATGCAACTTAGAATGGGCAGAGAAAATTAAAGGGAACAATGTAGGCTGTGTATATAGAATATGTTTAGAGAGACATGACTAGAAAGTGACTGATATAAACTAAGAGCACATAAGCCACACAGAATGCGTGGCTTAGGACTCTCTTTTAAACAAAGCACAGCATAAATCAATGCTAGATGGTGATACACTCTCTTCACTCATAGTTCTGTGTTTGATCTAGAAATTACTTTAGATTTGTCTCTGAGGAGAGGGTCCAGGAGAGATTGAGAATCATCCAGTGGAACTGAACTCCCTACTAGTTTCTGTAGAGTTGTTACCTACACATTATATAGTAGACTAGTATAGCTGAGTAAGGTAACCCAGTGAGTATGTCATTGTGATAGTTCTCGAATGAGCTAGCAATGTAAAACTGTGTATTTTTATTTCTATAACACATAAATTACATAGGATGAAAACATAATTTCAATATATATTTCCCGAGCAACTATGGATTCTTTCAACCATACTTGATACAGCTGTATAGCTGAGTGCGAGTGTGAGGTTGCCTGGATAGGCTTCAACCACCAGCTTAAGTACAGAATTGGATAGATAAGCTTTCATCAGGAGGTCGTAGCTCGGGTCTAAACGACTAGGTATATAACTGGTCCTTATGCTTGAGTTCAACTCCTGGCAGAAGCTGGTCTATCCATTTCTTTCTTTCTTTCTTCTACTCGAGAATAACCAGCCATAGAAGAGAATCAAAAACACAGTATGTATGTTTTTCTGTGCTTTCACTGATCAGAGTTTGAATGGGATGTTTGATTGTTATTATAGACTGAGGTATCAAACTGTGGCATGTTTACTTTATACCACCAAAGCACATCTTGTTACCAGAGCTAAGCTAACTTGGACTATTCTAAACCTCAGTTCATGATTACGTTGATTGAAAAATAATAATATGGCTGTTGATCGCAACCTTGCTAGGTATATCTGGGCAACATAGTATTACAAGGAAAGATCCCAAGATCTTTGCAGTGGAGTGTTTTAGCTGATGCCTGACTCTTCAACGAAAGATTAATACCCCGTGAGTTGTTGATGGCGCTTTTAGAGCGAAAGGACCATTGTAGAGTGAGCTGAAGCCGGGAAAGACAGAAAGAAAGACAGACAGACAGACAGACAGACAGACAGACAGACAGAAACACACACACACACAGCAACAGTACCGCCGCAATCCTTGCTGTGCACCTGCGCTGAGAGTTGAAGTTTGTAATAACTGCCTCACTCTTGCTATGTACATATGTACTATTGTCAATAACTCATTATGGTGCATGGGGGAAGCAAAACTACTGGACTAAAGTGAAGTTAAAAGATTTCAATGAGGCCATTGTCTCTATGACTAACATAGACTACACCTTCCCCCGTTACTGTTATACCAGTAGGACCTCCAAACAGTCCATATCTACTGCCATAACTGTCGAATGACTCTAGAAACTCTCCTTCTGAAGTAAAGATCGATATTCTGTGCTTGCTACTGACATAAACAAGCCCATTGTCATCTACTGCTACTCCACGAGGTTCTACAAGTTCTCCTTTACTGTGTCCCTCACTACCAAATTGTCCGATATACTTTCCCTCTTCTGTGAATACTTGAATTCTGTGGTTATTACTGTCTGCAACATATACATTTCCTTTGCTGTCACAATCAATGCCTAGTGGTGTCTGAAACTGTCCATTGCCTGATCCAGTGTAACCAAATACACCATAGAATGTTAAGTCTTCATTGAGGATTTGCACTCTGTTATTAATGCCAGGATCAGTAATATATATTTTGTTTAAATGAGGATTTCTGGTTATACCAATAGGGCGACTGAATTGCAGTGGTCCATTTCCTCTCTTGCCCACACATCTGATTGACCGTCCTTCTGGTGAGAATACCTGAATACGATGATTTAGTTGATCCGCTATTACTATATCCCCGTTTTCAGTGATCAGCAAACCACTATTCAGTTGACCTTTACCAGAACCACACTTACCAAATGTTTTTAGTTTTTTCCCAGACTGATTGAATATGGTTACACTGTGTGAGTTAATGTCTGAAACTACCAAATTCCCCTCATTGTTCAGTTGAATCCCCAAGGGCTCTCTTACTCCAGTAAAAACATTACTACGTGTAGTTGTGATGACTGACACAGGGAATGGACTCCCAGCTATGTGTTTACCTTTTAGTACAATATGAAGGTGGTGTGGTCCTTTGTGTCGTGGTGTATAGCTGATTTCATACTGTCCAGCTCCAACCCTCTTTGTAATACCATTAACCTTGCTCGATCCATCTTTTGATATTACCTCAACACTCATTTTAACAAGGTGTTGATATACCTTTCCTTTTTGACCTAACACATTTACTAAAAATGTAGCTAGTTTCCCTACAAGTGCTAGCTTATGGCCAGTTCCGTTGACCGTGCATTTGCGATGGTCCACTGGGTTGACAGTAATCTGACCAAACTTCTGACAGCTGTCTTTTAGCTCTTCCATATTCCCAAAGTAAACCAAATTGTCTTCTTCTTTCGGAACAAGGGAGTCGGGTTTGACAGAAGAAGTAACATCTTTGACCTGTTGTTGGAAGGAGTGTGCTATTGTCAATATGTCAATCTGACTACCAGTTCTCAGGCTCTCTTGCAGGAAATGATTGCAGCTATTTAACCTCGTGGCCATCAGTTCTAGCTGGTCTTTCTGAACAAATACATTCTTCAATTTCTGTTGAGTCAACTGGTCAAGTTGTGACAGCAGAACCTGTTCCCTTGTTTCAAGAGCCTGGTGAGCAAGCCGTGTGTCTTTCTCGATCTCTCTTATCAACTGTTGGCGTTGGTAAGTGATTGCTTCATGCAGTATCTGGAGTTCTTTCAGAGCTTTGTTGACTACAACCAGTTTCTCTTCTGCTGGTTTCACAGATGAAACTAACTGTTCCTTCTGCTGTTCAAACACATCAGTTGCCAGGTCGTACTGGTGATCCCGATGAGCCTTTACGACGCAGTGCTGGCAGATCACAGTCTTACATGACTCACAGTATAGATCTAGCTCTTTGGTTGGGTGCTTGCTGCAAGTTGGAACCTTTCTTGCTGGAGGAACTAGTTTTGTCACATCATCTGTGAGCTGATCCAAGCTCAATACTTCATGAGAGGCAAATTCTTCCCACTCAAGGTGTGGTGTCTTGCATGAATCACAGAGAAACCCACATGATCGACAGTAACAGGTAGGGTCCCGCTTCTTGCACTTCACACACTTTGTGCCAGTAGGTTTGTTCACCTTCTTGAGAATGTCTTGGAGATCAAAAAGATGAGTCATAAGGAATGCTCCCTGCAGACCTGAAACTCCTCGCTGCGGAAGAGGAGTAGAGTGGCGACAATTTGGACATGAAATCCTGTTTCCTCCTTGTCTACGAGCCACAGGTATGAGGCATTCTTCACAGAAGATGTGGAAACAGTTAAGTAGTTTTGGGTTAGTAAACTGCTCCAGACATATTGCACAGGTCAACTGTTCATTTAGTTTTTCCAGGGCTTGTTTGGTGGAGGAAGGACGTTTTGCCATCGCGAGCTAACTAAAAACAACCTCCACAGAACTACTATGGTTGTTTTATCTAGCTTACAGAGCTCTTATAATTTCCATTTTAGGTAAAATACCAGTGGAATTCACTGATAGCAGACTGACCAATGAGATGGCTACAGGTATGAACTGCTACACTGACCAATGAGATTTTTGGTATACACAAGTAACTATATTCATCTAGAGGGTCAGAGTGGCCCTAATTGCACTATTCTCTAACATGTAGGAGTTTCAGTATTTCTCTGATGCAGATTGAACACCAATGAGAGAGCAGAAGGTGGACCAAGGTAGAAACAGTATTTATCAATAGCCATGATGAATATTATGTACTATGCATTACCTGCACACTACATTCTCTACACACCTTTCACAGAGAGCATCAACAAGGACTTACATGCAAGTGTGCATTATAACTTACAGCAAGAGGAGAGAGTGCAGATTAAGGCATTGTTTATATACCTTAATATTCAGGTGTTTCAGGCATGTGTTTCCCTACATTTACACTACTACAAACCATATGCATTCCTGAACTTTGTGTTTTGAGTAATATTTATGTTTTTAAAACATTTCCAATATGTAATTGTGTATAGTGTAAACAATAAGTGCATCCTGCAACAGAAATTAGCGTGTAAATGAGGCATAAACCTCTCCTAATTAACACAACACATAACTGTAGCTTTGCACCAATATTACTGATGTGTTCAATGACGTGTCTAGTAGATAATGGGATGGAATCTATAAGCAAGTTCTCTTTGCTTCACTAACAACAAAATATATAATATAAGTGTATACATGCACAGGGACATTAGAAGACTTGAATGCGGCCATTTTTGGAATCATTAACATAGAGCACGCCATCCTTTGTTATGGTTATTCTAGTAGGACCTCCAAACTGTCCTGTTCCAATGCCTTTAGTGCCAAATGACTCGAGAAACTCTCCCTCTGAAGAAAAAAGCGATATTCTGTGCATGCTACTGATATACACAAGTCCATTGCCATCTACTGCTACTCCATGAGGTTCAATTAGTTCTCCCTTTCCATACCCCTTCCTCCCAAACTGTCTAATATACTTTCCCTCTTCTGTGAATACTTGAATTCTGTGGTTATCAGTGTCTGCAACATACACATTTCCTTTGCTGTCACAATTGATACCTAGTGGTCTCTTGAAATCTCCATTGCCTGATCCAGTGGAACCAAATTCACCATAGAATGTTAAGTCTTCATTGAGAATTTGCACTCTGTTATTATCGCCAGGATCTGTAATATATATTTTGTTTAAATGAGGATTTCTGGTTATACCAATAGGGTAACTGAATTGGAGAGGTCCATTTCCTTCCTGGCCCACACATCTGATTGACTGCTCATCTTGTGAGAACACCTGAATACGATGATTTCATTGATCAGCTATGACTATCTCTCCGTTGTCAGTGATCATCAAACCACACGGACCATTTAGTTGACCTTTACCAGAACCACACTTACCAAATGTTCTTAGCTGATTACCAGACAGATTGAATATGGTAACATTGTGCGACCTAATATCTGAAACTACCAAATTCCCCTCATTGTTCAGTTGAATCCCCAAGGGCCCTCTCACTCCAGTAATAATATTACTAGGTTTAGTAGTGATGACTGACACAGGGAACGGACTTCCGGCAATGTGTTTACCATTCAGCACAATATGAAGATGGTGGGGTCCTTTGTGTTGTGGCATATAGCTGATTTCGTAGCGACCATCTGCAATCCTCTTTGTAATACCATTAACCTTGCTCGACCCATCTTTTGATATTACCTCAACACTCATTTTAACAAGGTGCTGATATACTTCTCCTTTTTGACCTAAAACATTTACTACAAATGTAGCTAGTTTCCCTACAATTGCCAGCTTATTACCAGTTCCATTTACTGTGCATTTGCAATGGTACACTGGGTTGAAAGTAATCTGACCAAACTTCTGACAGCTGTCTTTTAGCTCTTCCATATTCCTGAAGTACACCAAATTATCTTCTTCTTCAGGAACAAGGGACTCCGGTTTAATAGATGAGGTAACATCATTGACTTGTTGCTGGAAGGAGTGTGCAATTGTTAATATTTCAATCTGACTGCCAGTTCTCAGACTCTCTTGAAGAAAATGACTGCAACTCTTTAACCTTGTAGCCATCAGTTCTAGCTGGTCATGTAGAGCTGAAACATTCTTCAATTTCTGTTGAGTCAATTGGTCCAATTGTGATAGCAAAATCTTTTCCCTTGCTTCAAGAGCCTGGCGAGCAAGTTTAATGTCCTTTTTGATCTCCCCTTTTAGCTGCTGGCATTGGTTAGTGATCGCTCCATGAAGTATCTGGAGTAGACTAATAGCATAGTCTACCTCAACTAGCTTCTCTTCTACTGGTTTCACAGATGAAACTAACTGTTCCTTTTGCCGCTCAAATACATCAGTTGCCAGGTCGTACTGATGGTCACGATGAGCCTTCACCACACAGTGTTGACAGATAACAGTCTTACATGATTCACAGTATAGATCTAGCTCTTTAGTTGGGTGCTTGCTGCAAGTTAGAACCTTTCTTGCAGGAGGAACTAGTTTTGTCACATCATCTGTGAGCTGATCTAAACTTACTATCTCATGAGAGGCAAATTCTTCTCAGTCTAAGTGTGGTGTTTTGCAGGGGTCGCAGAGAAATCCACACGATCGACAGTAACAGGTAGGATCCCGCTTCTTGCATTTGACACACTTTGTGCCAGTAGGTTTGTTCACCTTCTTGAGAATGTCTTGGAGATCAAAGAGATGACTCATAAGGAATGCACCCTGTAGTCCTGTAACTCCTTGCTGAGGAAGAGGGGTAGAGTGGTGACAATTTGGACATGAAATGCTGTTTCCTCCTTGCCTAAGAGCCACAGATATGAGGCATTTTTCACAGAAGATGTGGAAACAGTTAAGAAGTTTGGGGTCAGTGAACTGCTCCAGACATATTGCACAGGTCAACTGTTCATTTAGTTTCTGAAGAGCTTGTTTGGTGGAGGAAGGACGTTCTGCCATAATGAGCCAACTAAAGAACTACCTAGAAGATATTTAGTGACCTATAGTTGTGTCTGTTTTATAGAGGTACAGAGCTCTGACTACTTCTATTTTAGGTAAAATACCAGTGAGAATTACTGACAGCAGATTGACCAATGGGATTGCAGGCAGAACGAATCATCCCATTGGTCCACCTGCTGCCATCTCATTGGTCAATCTGCAATCAATAAATTGCACAGTAAAACACCTACAGAGTAGAGAAATTGTGTGATAAGAGCCACTCTTAGTTGAATAGTTACACCTGTGTAGACCTACAATGTCAACTGTATTCATCAGAAGGGGTAAAGGTAGCCTTGTTTGAATATTAGGTACTACTCATTCTTTACACATACTCTTTGCAGAATGCATCGACTTGGGTTTTCACAAGCCATCATCCATTACATGGTCTTAAACAATTGCAGCTACTGTAATTTCCTAAGCCTTTGCTTGTGTAGTATAACTTACAGCAAGAGGGGAGAGAGTGAGATCCTTCTCAATGAGCTTCTTTTCCAGTTCACTTGCCTTTAGAGTCCCCATCTATCATAATGAATACCAAAGGCATTTGATCTGTATATACTTTTTGCTGATGGATTTTTATTAAAGGTCTATGTGAGTGCAACAAGGAGTTCAAGGGTGGTCTGGATAGCTATGAAAAAATCGTTAGGTATATAAATTATACCTGATGCAGTCTAAATCGCCCAATTTTGTATCAAGCTATTAGCCTAGCACAGCATTACACTATACCCAATACTATCTTATGGCATTCTAGCCAACTTCATGAATAGGACTACAGTCTAAACCAATACCAAATGATGCTAGTAGAGGTCTAGTATTGTATGCTTATCAAACAGAGGTAAAGTCACATGATAATCATGTGATACGGCCATGTTAGTTCCTTTACAGATATCACTGTCATTAGAAGTCTACTCACAACCATACAGACTACCAAATTATCTCAGTTACAATCTCTCACAGCTATTCTATGTAGCAGTGCAGCAGTATCACTGTATCTCTCCCTGGGTATGGAGCAGTGTTGAAGAACTGCCTCCAATAGTCTAATATGGTTCATTAGTATAGTATACTGCCAGTGTGGGGGGTGTGGCACTTCTGATAATATCTCTGATACCACGTACATCACTTCTGCATCTGGTACCAGCCTACATAGGAGAAGGAGGAGATGGAGATGGTGGAGGAAGTAGAGAAAGCGGAGGGAAAGGTTAAGAAGGGTAAAAAACAAAAAGGAATGGGTTAAAAGGAGAAGTATTCAGACAATGTTGTACACTGTACAACTCTACATTGTTATAGCTAGAACACAGCTTCACAGACTAGCACATCCACATAACAGGCCTATGGCAATCAGCTATTGAAAGCCTTTGTCTCTAGAAAGGTGTTGGACAATGTACACAATACAACTCTACATTGCACAAGTTCAAGAACAGAGCTTCATAGACTTCATTGTACCTAGTACATCCACATACAGTAGCTTATGGCCATCAACTATAATATAGGCGTTTGTCTAAAGAGAGGTACTGGACTGACTTGATATTATGAGAGTGAGGAGAAGAAGGAGTGATGATATCAAAATGAGCCTCAAACAGTTCTCTGGGATGAGATCCCTGCACTTTGTTCTCATGGTATACTGGACTGATTATGTATCTGCAGACAGTTATTGAAGTAACAGATAGAGTATATGTACCTATAATAGTAACTACAATTACATAGAGACAAGAGCATTAAGGAAACCTCTCTAATAAGGACAAGTGCATGGATAAAACCTCTCAACAGTCCAAAACCAAATCGAATTTGTCATGACTGAGACCACCACATGCACTTACAATGTTGACATAATTTTGAGACAGTTGGTAGAGTACTTGGCCTGGGAATACTGGGTGTCATGGGTTTGACTCCCATCTAGGGCAGTTCTTTTCTTTGAAAAGAATGTATTCGATTTGTTTGTTGTGCACTTGCCTTTCTTTGATGTTTGTACACTAACCAGTTCATGCTGTTGGGCTCATACACATAAAAATACATACTTTTGCAATGTGTATGTTCATAGAAACAACACTATGTACATTTAATATTGCTATTACTAAACACCTCTTGAGGAAGGTGAGGTCTTGCTGGTGGAGGAGATAGTGAGCTAGAGGAAGACGGTGGTCGGATGGCAATGCAACCACAGCCCCATTCCGTTCTATAAACTGTGGTATGGAATGAGGGTTGGAGTAGAGGTGGC
>JAODVQ020451637.1:0-10529 GCA_025400075.2 Phenganax stokvisi
CAGCTTGCCTGGTGGCAATATAGGGAGACCACAATGACATCGAGTATGTAGGGAGTCACATGACACTCATCCATGGGTCATGTTATGTTCTAAGTTGAAGATTCGATCCCTATCTTGTTTACACATACAAAATCATCCCTATACCTTGTCTCCTTGCTTTTTATGCATCCCTATATTCCACTGTTTTAATATTTACTTGTTTACTTTGAAGTATATGACTTACATGTTAATGATACAACGGTCATTCACCTTTTAAAAAAAAATAAGAATGCTCCAGCCACATAATTAATGGGATGCTTTGTGGGGTACGCAATTAAGGAGGTATAACAAGAGAAGTATTATTTTCCTGATATTTTATAGGGTAATGCTTCAAGGATAATTTTTCAGATATTTCCTCCCCTGTTTTACTGCCTCATCAATCTATACATAAGAGGTCATTAATTATTCATAATCCATTGTCCCATATATGTCTAAGGGAGCAGCTTTGCACATGCGCGCGTTATTCCGCTTAGGCAGGGCTAGTCGCAATTATGTTCTGCGCATTATTAGCGCAGGAAAGCACGAAGTTATGATACATTTTTTGGTATGTTGCTGTCATCCCAATAATTGAAATGGCAATGACGTCTAGGCTTGGTACAACATGTTTAAAGGAATATCTCATACTGAGCACCACAACCCCATTCTCGGCTTCTTCACCGTTCATAGATGCAAACAGCTGGCTAGACATTCAAACATAACACAGACAGGATAGCATGGATTGATTTCAAAGCCCATTTGCAGGAGGGGGGTCTGTGGTTATGCATAAGAAAGAATGCTAGGAGTACACATGGGCATTGCGTAAGTCATGGTGCATGTTCTACCCCCCAAAAAATGATAGCTAATCTGGTTCCAGAAGGAGAGGCTTGAACAGGGACTGTCTTCTAAACAAATTATACGTCCAAATAATGCCTATTGCTGTATTCTGGCCCTATAAATCACTGAAATTAGTAGAGGACACTATATCTGTCAAAATTCAATAACAAATACATCCAGAATCTTTGTCATCAACATTCCCAATATCTAAGCAGAGCTTTCCACACTTAAATAGACCCCTTGCAGTAATTTAATTTCAATATCCAACCCCCATGCACATAGGTGTACATGTATCAGTCAGAGTTCAATTGACACGGGTCGGATACCCGTCGTTGTGCTATGACCAGGAAGATCAGTGATAAACTCTTGCCTTTTGACTATGCAATATACATTGTTAGCCATACTGTTTTTCATTGTGCCGGTGATACTTATGTCAATATGTTAGATCATGTTTGGCTACAGAATCTCCAAATGCAGGTGCACATCTATGAGTGGGAAAAATGAATTGATCTGGGTCAGGAAAGTTGGGTGGAAACTTCTTGAAAGAAAGCTATTCTAGGAAGTATTTTGTGGTGCATAGCGACGGGGTTTTCTATTGCGGAGCATGTGCATAACAGCAATCACAATAATACAGGCTTCGTACGTAGGATAAGATCGATGAGTGTGAGAGAGAATGCTACTAATACTCATTTTTCACAACAAAAAGGTTTACTGTGCAGCCACTGAAGAGGGGATTTGAAAGCTGAAGAGAGGCTAGTGAGAGAGACAGTGTCTTCTCCATGTGGGATCGTGACGCAGTGGCAAAACGAAGGATGTCAAAGGGGGCGCGTCTCGTAGTAGTTGTAAATAGATGCCACATGCACATGCAGCTACGGTTGTAAAAGGAGTGCTACGCGAATATTCCTGACTGGCACCGAGTATCATTCTGTCTAGCTCTTTGTCTTCATTCTGCTCTAAGCAGGAGAGTACTTCGTCGCTGAATAGCTCATTGGTTGCAGCCATTTTTTCCGAACATTTGAACGAATCGGTCAGACGCGTCGCCTCGGTAACTATGTGTGGTAGAGTGCCTCGGGGTCCCTAGTAGCGTCATTCGCGATGCTTGGGAATGCCACAGCCCGGGACCCCTTGGCGCTCTACCATCCACATCCGCTCCGCATCTAACCTATATAGAGTGAGTGGGATTGTGATGAAACTTCCATACAACTTTAACTAAATGATGGTTAACTTTAGTTAACCAAAGTTAACCCGGCCGTTTAGAACTCAGAGGGCCGGTTGGGCAGACGCGCCATGGGGCAATTATAAGAACAGGCGAATACTGCATATGTGCGCCATTCGCGGATGTCGCCATGTCAGTGGTAAATTAAAGTGTCCTAGCGACGAAACTCAGTTTGCGTCGCGACACGTCTACAAACGGCAGGAACTTTTGCTCCAAGCGTCGGCATTGTGGCAAGTCGTGGCCATCATACATTTGTGCAGACTATAATGCAATAGGATCTTGCACCTTCGGGACTTGGTGTAAGTACCGTCATTCATGTGCTGAGTGTGGGGGCTTTGTCCTAGAGTAGACCGCATGAAACTTTCTTCATGGTTACTACAATGTCACTCTGTTTCTATGGCAACCAATCAAGTTCTTTATTAATAACTTGCTAACTGAAGGGCCTCGGACAACCAAACTTGGTCAAATAGTAGACCACATTAAACTCTCTTCATAGTCACTATTACAACATTCTGTCTCCATGGCAACCACTCAAAAGTGGTTTTCATTAATAGCTTGCTAACAGAAGAGCCCCCGGCAACTACACTTAGTCCAATGGTAAAATACATGAAAACTCTCTCTAAGGTTACTATGAAATCACTCTGTCTCCATGGCAACCAATATAAGTTTCTTTTCTTTAATAAATTCCACCAAAAAGTCCCTGACAACCGAACTATGTCCAATAGTAAACTCTCCATTGTAACTATGATGTGATTGTTTCCATGGTAACCAACAGACACTTGGTACATTTAACAAATATATGACTATTCATTAACAATACTACCCAATTTGCTTTGAAACAAAAGTTAAAGGAATGAAGCGAGACAAGTGAGCGAAAAATTCTCGAAGTTTAAAATGTGACATATATAGAGATTGTTAAAACGGAGAGGAGACAAGGTAGGGATTGTACTGTGTACCTTGCTGGGATCACACATCCCCTATATTGTCTCATAGGATTTATATGCCATCTTAAGGGGGCTGGTATACCATTTTCTCTAAATTTCTTTCTTGGAAACAAAAATTCAGATCTCTTTCTTTCTTAAACCATAACATACGTACTATGCTAGGAGTATTCCTTCCAACATAGAAGTGTATACAACTAAATAATAAATATTTATTTATTTATAAACGTCTTATATTTTTTCCGCTTGGTGCTTGCATATAGTACACTAACGCTGCTACGCAACCTCATTTTAGCGCTAGTACAACCTAGGTAATGACATATGCGTTTACAGATTGGAGCTTCTAGGCCTTCATTGTGCACATATTTTGTTCTTGTAGAGGGTCCTGCACTGATAAATCTACCCATTATTCATAAACCAGATATCGGCTGCAAAAATGGATATGTAGGGTCCTGCAGCTACATCACAGGTTGTACATTGCGTGTTTCATAGCTTTCTGATGTAGTATCTGCGCAAAAAGCGTAAAAACTGTAGGAACATCGAAATGGAACAAGATTGTGTATGAATATTATTACGTGACGTCACTTAGTGCACCGCGCTACAGCTTAGTGTACACGGATACTATAGCAAGTACTATTCCTTAAAAAGAATTGCTCTGGATGTAGTTGCTTTATTTGTTCGTCAGTTGCCTTTCCCTGATGTTTCCTTACTGAGCTAATCACTCAAAAGAAGGCATGTTGGGTCATTCGTCATTGATATAGTGTTTTGTGGGAGGAGGAGGAAAGGTTTTGTAATGCATTCTACTGCCTGCAAATGTAACTAGATAACTAGTACACCCAGACAGTTTGTTCACGAAGATTCTAATGAGATTGAATCCAAGAGTTTCCTGGATAATCTCTCCTTCTGTCATTCTAAAGCAGCTATATTGTCTTTGGTCAAGCCTAACTCTTCTAAAAATCACTGAATTGCAGTTTGTCTTAATGTCTGACGATGTTCAAACCGGAATATCTAAACCTTAATTATGCTGAATTATTAAAATATAAATTTATGATCATTCCATAATTGTTACTAAGGATGAGGCTACAAATGTGGAGACTTTAACACGATCACAGCAAAACTTCTGCTTATGGTCCAGAGTGAGATGTGGTAGAATAACAGCCTAACGATTAAAAAGTTGTTGCATAACAAATCTAGCAAAACTCTATTGTGTTAATAGGCCATCCAGAAATAGCTAGGTTTAAAAGTGCATGGACAAATTGTGGATGTGAACACGAAGAACTAGCTGTTTTGCAGTACGAAAGTGTGATTACGGAGAATCACACTGATTTTAGAGTAACCAAATGTGGTTTTTTAGAATACAGAATATTCTTTTGCTGGTCCTTTGCCTGACAGCCTAATGGAATGTGTATGTTTTTTCAGATGTATATTTGAAGTTAATTGATGATGTAATTCGTGATCCTGGAAGTATATTTTACTTACGAAAGAGTTCTTCAAGAAATAAACTAAAGCATGATCATGCTTAATATTACCAGGTATAGAGTAGTTAACTCACACAAAATGTTAATTATGAAAAAATATATTATATATCTCTTAGTTGGCCAGATTGAGAGTGAATAAAACTCTTCTTTTCAAAGTATGACTAAGCAATACGTGATACACACTCAAAGATGATATTATATGATGATGATGTAATAAGCTAATTTACTTACTTTAGTTATTACTAATAGTTATAACTAGACTTAGTGGCTCCATCACATCACTCCCTCCCTTAAAGAAGCTCGTCCTCGAGCTGTGTTGAGAAAATCAGACAGTAAGGTGGGGTCGGCATGGATCGCAGCCTGTGTCTTTGACGTATTGGCAGTTGTTCCGAATGAGATACAATAGCTCGTCCAGTCCTCTGTCCTCTTTGCTTGCCTCCAAACAGGCTTTCTACACTTCTAATGGGACTACTATTAGCCGTATCAGGATTCTCCTGTGATGTCATCCCTCCTGCAGTTAAACTGTCAGTAGCTCTATTCACAGGTGACCGTGACACGTCTTCCAAATTCCCGATTCCTGTGGCAGAATCCCGTCTTTCCTCAGGATTGTCTATGTTGTGGTTTGTAGACTTTCACAACTGTGACATCAGTGGTATTTTGCTCCACCATTCGATGTGGACCATGCCATTTCCTGATTCTCCCAATCTTCTCCAGTGGAAATCGAATCAGAATGCAGTCTCCTACTCGTAAGTCCTTCTCTAAACAGTGGTGTCGCTCGTATGCAACTCTGTTCAACTTGTAATAATTCAGCTGACTCTGAGCAACTTGAATTGATTCAGCTGCCAGCTTACAGGCAGTTAACATTTGGTTACTCTAAAATCAGTGTGATTCTCCGTAATCACACTTTCATACTGCGAAACAGCTAGTTCTTCATGTTCACATCCTCACAGTGGTCTGTAACTCTAGCTGGTTGCAGTGGTAGCAATGCTGCTTCAGTCGGGGTTCTGCAATCGACCCCTTTGAGGAGATAGGAAGGTTTTCCCCCAGTATAATTGTGCCCATCTGTAGGCCCACAGGGCTCCAGGTAAGTATTTGTCCCACTGAGTACTGAACTTCCCTACATACTTCTGAAGGAGATTTTTCAAAGTTTGGTTAAACCGTTCCACCATCCCATTACACTGGGGGTGGTGAGCAGTTGTGTTGAGCTTTTTATTCCCAATAGGCTGCAAATACCTAGCATTAAGTGAGAAAGAAGGTTGGTCCCGCGGTTAGAGAGTAGGGACTCCGAGAACACCGAACTGGGGAATGACTTCGTTGACTAGTATCTGCTCTGCACTACTTCCTGATACATACCGTCCCACTACAAATGGCGACTTAGCATAGCATAAGTCTTATCCACGACTCTCAGCCGCTGTTTCTGCTTTGGATCACGAAAGAAGAGCATAGAGTCTAACAGGACAAATAGTGGCTTCTGAAGAGCTATGCGCCAAGCTTTCTTCTTATGTTCAAGTAGCTCCCCAGTTTACAGGTAAGGCGATGACTTAAGCTAAATACGGATGATCCCTCTGCTTGGCTGCAAAGTCTGTGGATCTGACTGGTTCGCCTATAAGCAGGTGTTCAGTTGTGGTGCTTGGAGTTCTACCGTCGTCCGGTCCTGTATTTTATGTCAGAGTGGTTATCGATGACACTTGGGTCTCATCTTTTTCTTCACCCATAACTGGAGGACTTGAATGAGGGCTCCTTGACAGGGCATCCACAGTGGCATTAGCCGTCCAAATCGGTAAGATGATCCTGACATCTTTGAGTCCAGTCCCATGATGAAATTTGTGTAAAATTACTAATGCAAGGCAAGTGCATTATTCAAGTGCAAATCAACTGCATTCAGGACAATCCTTTTCAAACAAAAGAACTGCCCTAATGGGACTCTAACCCATGACACTCAGTGTTCCGGGTGAGTGCTCTACCACTACCGGGGCAGTCAGTTGGCAGAGGGGTGGAGTCTGCAATACAATACAAAGCAAGGCAAGGAACTACACTAGACTGGCTAACGCACAGTATACTCTCACATAGCATGTAGGAGTCAGCCGGCGTAATCAAACCATCAAAGACGCCGTACTCCAAGCTAAGTACACGGGTCTACCAGCAAGAATGCTTGTCAGACGAGCTTGTGGTTTGTAGTCTGCTATGACTGTCATAGATTGGCTGTAAAGGTAAGGATGAAATCTGGTGGGTGCTTTCGACTCCGTAACACTATAGTTCCTTTCCGCCGGAGTCAGGGAGCTGCTGGCATAGGCCACTGGATGTAGTTTTGTGTCTTCTTGTTCTTGCTGCCTAGTCCATCAAAGCTGGCATTAGTTTCGACGGTGAATGGCTTACTAAATGATGGGTTAGCAAAAACAGGGGCAGTAGTAAGCTTGTCTTCAGTTTCTGCATGAAGTCTTCACAGGCTTGGGTCCATAGATTTTGTTGGTAAGCTCTTGCAGAGGGGCAGTGATTTTTGCATTAATGAACCAGCCGATAGTAGGAGGCAAAACCCAGGAAACATCGAACCTCATTCACATTAGTGGGTCAAGGAAATTCAGTAATGGCCTCAACTAGTCGAGTATAAGGCTTCAAGTGACAAGATGTACGAGGTATTCTACTTCTGATCCTGCAAAAATGACATTTGCTAGGCTTAAGTTTCAATCTTGCTTCCACGAGCCGTCATATGTCTGCGCAGAGGTGACAAAGATAGTCTTCAATCGTCCACGAACCATACCACTACATTGCCAACATGGAAAACCACAAATTCTGGCCCAATATCTGGGTTCAACCCTGTGAGGACTCGCTGCATCAGTCGTTGGAAGACTGTAGGAACACTTGCTTGCCCAAACGGCATAACTAGAAACTCAAACAGGCCTTGAGGTGTCACAAGATCTGTTTTCTCTCATTACTCTGAAGATACACGAATCTTCCAATAGCCTGAGGCAAGGTCAAGATTACCGAAGTATTTGCACTGACCCAGTTGGTCCTGAAGATCAACGATCCAGAGAAGTGGGTAGGTGTCCGCCTTGGTGACAGCATTCACTTGGCGATAATCCACACAGAAGTGGTGGCTCCCATCTATCTTACGGAAAATGACATTTGCCAAGCTTAAGTTTCAATCTTGCTTCCATGAGTCGTCGTATAACTGCACGGAGGCAACAAAGATAGTCTTCAAAGATCCGTGAAAATACCACTACATTGCCAATATGGACGACTACGAAGTCTGGCCCAGAATCGAGACTGTATGATGGTTCAATTACATTCTGTTCTTGCATATTTTCAGCTGACATCCGACTTCTTCTCTCACAGCAAATGGCATCTGATGTGGTGAACAACGCTGGGATTCAACTTCCTGGGACATCATAATTCTGTGTTTGCAAGAGAAGCCAATGAGCGAGGAGAAACAGATCTTGTCGAATTTTTCATGGATACAGGAGACGCTGCACAGTTCTACAGAGAGGTTACAGGGCTCAAGTGACTCTGCTAGCTTTTTCTACCTCCACATGTCGGACAGTGACCTGGTGTACCCAAGTTTCCGATTTTGCCATAGTTCCCGCAGACATGATTGACTGTTGTTTTCTAGTTGGCTCAACGATGTCAGCAACCTCTGCATCTCCCATATAACCACCAGCATTGACTGTCTGCAATATTCCGGTGGGATTAAAAAGAAAAGTATGTGCTGCTCCATCCACTGTGACTGTAACTAATAATATTTGCTGGGCTTGCTTTAAATCTTTGCTCCTAGCACTCTTGATCTCAAATTCAACTTCATGTAGCTGCACTTGTGCATTGCGTAGCTACTCTTGGATTTCTCGCAATTTTTCTCGTCCAACAAACTGTAAAATCGAGGGGGCAATCTACGGCGGATGAGGGGTGTTCTAACTAATCTCCTTTTGAATCCACTACGGACAGGATTTGTTCCATGTCCTGTATTACACCAACAACATTAGGGTCATCTCACTCTGTCTGGAGTTTCCCTTCTATGAACTGTCGCACTTTGTCCGCACAGCCGGACGAGGGTAGTCCCAGGGCTTCTGCCAGTGTCTGCAGATGTGCAATGGTCAACTTCTTGGAATTGAGTGGGTTGTGAGAGTGTTAAAGGGCAACGAGGAGGTCGCCCTCCTCCCGTGTTACTGCTGGCGAGTGCACTTCTAATCCGGTTCCAGGCAGTATTGTGCGGTCAGATTCCCATTCTAGTTCACGTTGAAATGCGCTGTCAGCAGTCTCCGTGTTTGATTTGTCTTGGTTTCCACAACTGACAGCCATAGAAGAAATGCAACTAGAGTAAGATACATCTTTTTTACGTGTATAGGTGTAGTAGGTGTAGTAGGTGTAATCTTTATCGTATTTGGTGTAGATTGCTCTAAGACTTCTTAGATATGATTGAATGGTAAATACACCTTAATAATTTTCTGCAGATTGATGAACGTAGCTCTCTTTGGATTTTAAGATCATTTCATCTAGTTTGTTTCTCGAGCCTTGAGTGTTTCTCTTTTGTGAGATATTGCATTTCTTGCAAGTTAATGTCTGAGGGTACAATCTATGTTGATTGAATGTCTTTACTGGAGTTGAAACATCTAGGGGTTGGGTTGGAAGGTAGAGACATTTGGGGTATAAATCTGTTGCAGCTGAGAAACATTTGCTGAAGTGTAAACCATAAATCACATGGGTTAAATGATCAGGTAATGGCTTATGGCATATAGATAAATATGACCTTGTTGGCTCCACATTCATTTTTATGTAGTTAAAGAAAAACGTATTCTTTGTAGTCGAGTCATTTTTTTGTTGTGACATCAGATAAGGTTGGCCAACAAAATGCTTTACCAATATGTCGTAATCTGTAAGGTGTGTTAACAAACATGAGGCTGAGTATACCTTTATGAGCAGGGAAGTGAACTAGTTTAATAAAGTTGAGAGATTGAAGCCTATTGCATAGGTCTTGAGCATATTATTAGTTAGCTGTTAAAGTTTCCCAATCAATATCAAGTGTGTGGGAATCATCCGTAAGGGGTATGTGTTAGAGAGTTTCCATACGTGGTATCATTGTCAGCATTTTGAGGTATATAGACACACACAATTATGAGTTTAGTTCTGAGATAAAGTAGCACAGAAATTTCGTCATGTTTTGACATAATTTTTTGTTCCTCACTGCAATAAGAACACCACCACCTCTTACAAGCCTGTCAATATGAGGTTAGAATTTTGTTATCAAGAATATAATTTTGCAGCCAAGATTTCATGAGTGGACTGTAGAGAAACACTGATCATGTTTATTAACTAAGCTACATGCATTACATAAGGCTAAAGTGTTGAAGGCGGAATGAGATTGTTTGAATTAAATGCTTCGTGATTATCGTGATTATCCGGTAAAGTATGATTGGAATATACTCATCATTAGAGACTAAGCCATGTTTATTGTTCTTAATGTATAGGCTTTTGCTTCTGATTTTAAGGCCTGTCTACATTGAAAATCCACTTAACCAAATTGAAACCGGTTTAAACGCGATCAGGATTAATTCGCTTTCAAACGCGTTTACTGGCATCCACATTAGTTCTGTCAACCTACTCGCATGGGCAGCCACGCCCATTTGATGTTCACGTGCCTGTTGTGTGCTGTGCACACACATGTTTCCCTGACCAAGATGCTGCCCTCAGATGTTATGGCCATTTTTTTACTGTAGCTATGTGGTGACTACGCATCAATCGGGTTAGACGAGTGAGACAGATCTAACTAAAAGATGAAGGTAATTCACCAGGAGACTTTACACTGTAGCTATGTGATCTAGCTTTGCTTTATGTCATGTGTTCCGTTTGGAGCAAGTCTCGCAGGCAGCAGTGGTGGAGAGCAGTACAAAGTGGGATCATTGGTAATCAGTGGCGGAAAGAAAACCTGCGCATGTCACTAGATATGCCCATATTTTGTGTAGCGAACTTCATCATTTCATCCAGAAACAGGTTCGTTATTTATTTTAGATACACTTGCTGTTTAATGTGACACTGTAATCATAGTACCTCTTA
>JAODVQ020451746.1:0-10528 GCA_025400075.2 Phenganax stokvisi
TTGCAGCTGTGCCTTCATACTTGCGCCGAGGGTTTGCACTTTAGTGCTTTTCATTATAGACAAGCAAAAGTTACTCCATAAAGTGCTAATAATATTCCTTAACTTGCACGATGAAGGCCGTAATATTGGACATGATAATGTATTATGTGCAAGGTAGTGGGTATTATACATTTGCTATGTAGGGAATGATCTAATCTTTATTGCATGCATCTATAATGATATCATAGGTAACCACACCCACTTTGGCCACACCCACTCTAACAAAGCTAGACCCGGAGGCCCTCCATCTAGTGGAGGATGACGAAGAAGAGGAGAGTGAGGAACGCAGCTGGCGACGTTAGACCATTAAATCATTATTACATTGTTCCTTCATGACTCATGAATTATTCATTGTACAAGAATTATATGTGGTACTATAGAGTAATGTGTATAATATGTACACTATTATCTTTATCCAGTATTTATAATAGAAAATGTGATATTTTTCATAACACTATTCTTGGTTTAACTGCAAGTGGCTAAAATGTGGGTGAAATCAAAGCTTTTAGTCCGATTCCTTATTACATTTACAGTGGTACTGCTCTATAATGGACAACTTGGGGCCAGGAATGTTATCTGTTATAGCAGGGCATCCATTCTGGAGGGGTTAAGATGTATTGATCTGTAGTAAGTTGGGACACAGAAATTGTTTGTTGTACCGAGGTGTCCATTGTAGAGGGGTGTCCATTAAGTGGGGTTCCACCGTAAAATAGTCTATTGGTGATAATGGTACCAGAATGTGCCAAACAGTGATTTTAGCCACCTTACACTGATTATACCATACTTTATGTACTTGCTAATGGTGATCAGAATTCTCTGTTACATTCCTAAAACTATTGACCTCTGAACTCAGTCTGAACGGACATAAAAACGGTGTTATGTACATCGTCTGTAGAGTGTGTACTTTTTGTTTACATTACCTTAGAGATACTATTATTAGCAGGTACAAATTTTATCGGATTATAAAAATAACACATTTAGCAGGTATTTATTTTAGCGATTTAAGTTATAGGAATACATAACTTCTTTAGTGTATAGCGTTTCCAAGGAGGTCAATTTGAAAACGTAGAAGAAAAGTGGGCATGGTGAAGAACAGACTTGTTTGTTTATTTCTCTTTATACGACTCTAGAAATTGCCGGCTATTTGTGCGATAGAGCTTACGTCTATGAACAGTATATAGCGGGAATATCGGAAACTACATGGCAAGATTGGAAAGTACTATTTTTAGCCAAATCACAAAAATGGATTAATCAAATACCCACTAAATATAGTGACATTAAGGTCTAATAATGTGTAATATTCGTGTAAGCCATGCCTTGGATTGTTGCGTAATATGTCATATACCTACATGTTCCTAGTAGAGGTTTACTCCTTGAAATAGTATCTGTTTACTCAAGGCAGTTTAGCATTCAGTTTCTACTACGCCTGTGTGTGTGTATTAGATACCTACTGTGGTATATAGTAAATAGTAATGCTGACATTCATAGTATACTATTACTAACCATTACGTATGTAAGTATTATGCTGTGCCACACATGTGAACATATCCAGTAAAATATAGGGATTAAGACATGTCAGTGAGAAAGGTGAAGCTTAGCCTGGGGACGAGGGTAGGCTGAGCTATGATAACATTTAAAATTGGGAAATCCTAGTTGTGTACATGAAACTCCATGCACTGGAATAGAATTTACACATTATACACATACCTCCCGTGAAATTACAGGTACATATGACTCACTAAAATAATTACAGGGTGTGATAATAATATCCTCAACAGTCTTAAAGCCTAATTTCGTGCAGCTACACGCAAGGGTGAGTTACGTATTACCGCACCACAAGGATAGAATTGATTTTCTAAGTGCACGGTGTGGACCACGTGGCATATTGTTAATCTAGCTTTAAGCCAATTTTTACATTATGTTCACACATTATACAGGGTAAATTTTACACGCATTATAATACTTGGTGAAACACCAGATTTGCAGACGCTGTCTGCAACTTTGAGTCTGTGTATATTTAGTGTGCATCATTGGTAATGTGTGGGGATTATTTTGCGTATATATTATATTTCAATTTGCTACATAAATAAAAGGTTCGCTGAAAGTTCCCGCTATATTACGGTAGCAGAGTTTGACTCAAGAGAAGATGTGGTTGTTGCATGGTACACCATATTCTGTCTATTGCTGTATTAGGAGAAAAAGTTGATTTTACTGATGTAGTAAAGTCAATGTACACCATACAATAGAGTATAATGATGATAAATTTCTCACTCTAATTTATAGTTTGTATTATTATGAGAGTTCTGTTTAAAGAGAGTTTCCCAAGTGTTGTGTCTGTAGTGTGTTGTCTATACTTAATTGTTGTGTGTGGTAATGAAAAGTGGGGCCAGTGGGTCACTGATCGATTGTGCCATATACCCGGCTAGTACTCTCTAACAATTCCTCTTTCTCTTCACCAGATCTGGTGGTATAGGACCTCTCAAGCATCCTACTCTTTAACACTCCACCAATCTTCTGCAGAGTCTTGTTGTTATACGCTCCACGCACACCGATAAATACTACGTACACTATCGGGAGCATGGCAAACAGTGCCACCAAAAACATTGAAAACGTTTTGAAACGCTCGCCCTTGATGTCTGCAAAGATGTGACACAGAATAGAGGACGTTGTTAGAGCTTGAATCAGTATCATAATGGCATCGACCTTGTTGTAGATTTTGTACTTCTCCTTGTAGGGACGAACAGTTATTATAAGGATGGCCATGGATATGAATAGTATGGTGGCAAAGGTGTAGAACAGGCTAGTGAGGGTTATGCTGTAGAGGGTAAAGAGGATGACGCGGAGTAATAGGTAGACTCCGCTGAAATAGCGACAATCACGTGTATTGTTGGTACCATCTTTGAAACATCCTTGAAAAGATTCCATGAAACTGCGCATGAACTCGCGATTGAGATGAAATCGAGCGAGCACTCTCTGAAACCACTTCATTGGGTAGATAAACATCACAACGATTGGAGCCACCACAATTATCAAGATAACCATGAGTGAGAGGAGTGCATACAAAGCATGTTCTTCTCCAAAATATTCCAACGAAGGATTGCTGTAGACATAGTTTCCCAAGTGAGTTCCTTCGGGGTTGTAAACCTTTGTGAACATGAGAGAGTTAAAGGAGATGCTAAGGAGCTTGCTGTAGGAGAGGAGAAAAAAAGTGGCACAGGCATGGATGACGGAGCTCTTGAGTGTCCAGGTCCGCCGGAGACTAGACATGGTCGTTTGCATTGGAATCCAAACGCACCGAATCCCTCGAATTTGGTACATGCGAAGCTTTATCACAAAGTACAAGAGTAAAAGTAGTAGGAGGGGATAGACAGCGATGATGTAATCGAGAAGAATGATTTGCATTGACGTCACGTGAAGGCAAAGAGGTGGATAGATACTCCGAAAAAAATCCAAGTTCCACACGCTGTACAGACTGACAAACAGTTTCACGAATCCTGTAACAAACTTATACCTTCTGGTCGCCTCTAGTATCACTTGAACATTGGATTGCATAGTGAGGTTCTGACAAAAGAGGACATAGGCATAGAGCTGAGCTGATGTAGCTCTCACTCGAAATGCCATCACAATGACCAGGAATAGTGTCAGAGGGCCAAATGCCTCAGCAAGAAATTTTACCCAATTGTACCACTTATTCTTGCATTTAACACAGGCTGGATAGTAGGAGTACACAGGAGGAAAATAACCAGGCATACAGCTTCCACACAACCTCCCTGTGCGATGAAGATAACCGCACACTGCCTGGGTCAGCTTCTCATGGGAGACATGATGAGTAGAGTTGTTGATTGGGTGATAAACTCGGTTGATTCGACCCCCGTTGGTTGCAGATCCGTTCCCGCAGTTGTGAAAGCAGTGTCCAGCAACGGTGGTGTTGTGCTCATCGTCCCAAGTCATGCAGGAACAATCCAGGATCCCCACCTTACTCGAACTGTTATGTGTCTTGTTATGAACACAGTAGACACTGTCGTGGATTGTGTCCCCACACTCACAACCGCCACTACTGTTATGTTTGCCCCATGGAAAACCACACTCGTAATCCTTGTCCTCTGGTGGTTCTACCACCTCCAAGTCGTGAAGATAAGAGTATTCAGATACATGGGAGAAAGCTCCACTGACCGTGTCCTTTGATTCAATCTGACAAATACTAACACACACTAACACTAAGACCTGTAGAAAAGTCCTATTTCTCATGATTCTTCCAGTTCACTATCTTCTTGGTTCTTGCTGTTCTAGTACACAATCTTTTCGTAGTTGATCAGCCAAACAACTTTGTGTGCGTGTACCAGCTTCCCAGGAGACTACATTGAAAGCTAACACACGCATAAGTATCCATCTGTTTGTACTGAGACTGAAAATACTCTTTCGGTTGTTGTTGAAACAACGCACACCATTCCTCTCATGGTATCAGTATGGTGTGGGAAGCAATGTATGCACTCCCTCTATTTTCTATTAGTTCTGCTTCATAAACATGGAAATATTCTTCAGAATTGTGTATTCCATTCTACGAAATTTGCCTGAGTATATAATTGAAGCAGTAGTTGGTAAGGAAAACATAATAGTTTGGAGAGAGTCAGGATCCTCTAGTCAAAACAAGACAGCGTATCTACATAAACAAATACAAGAGACTAGTGTGCACCTACATCTTTGTCCTGCAATAGGTCGATGGATATGCTTATTCTACTAATGATTACTGTGCTTGATTTCTGCCAAGGCATCCCAATTGAAAACCAGTTGCTTACAAGTGGAGAGTGTTTGCTACTATTAGATGGAGAGAGCGGCTGTGAGGACACGTGGTTTGTACCATCTGGACCGAATGGCAGTTGCGTATGTGGACATAGATTTTCAGGAATGGTCTCGTGCGATCAAACCACAAAGGAAGTTGGAGTGATGGACTGTTACTGTATGACCTATGACTATGTCTTCAATAGGACAGTATTTGGAGAATGTCCCTACAACTGTATCAATGTTAGCAAATCGTATCACGATTTCATGTACCATCACATACCACGGGACCTTGCAAGTGACGATGATAACAATAGTGTTTGTGGTTACCTGAACAGAACGGGAAGGCTATGTGGAGAGTGTATAGGGAACAACTACAGACCTGCATATTCCTATGTGTTTACATGCAACTATTGTGAGAGGTCGCATTGGTTCGAGTACATCATGGTTGCCTATGGTCCACTGACTCTCTTTATCATTTTCATTCTCGTTTTTAGAGTGAGTGTGGTGTCACCTAAACTCTATGGGGTCATATCAATGCTGCAGACTCTAGCTTCTCCACTGAATATCCGTGTTATTCAAGCAGCTGCAACTCATGATCATATTGTGAACACTATTCTTAAAGTTTTCCTTGCAATGCTGAGCATTTGGAACTTGGATTTCTTCCGTAATGTCATGCCAACCAGTCTCTGTCTTAGACTCTCATCACTAAATATCTTAGCTCTGGACTACATCATTGCTGTGTACCCTATGATAGTCACCGTCATAGCTTTCCTCATGCTGCAACTACACAACCGTGGGTTTAAACCCATTTTCTTGTTGTGTAGGCCGTTTCATCGTATTTTTGCCAATTTCAGAAGAGGCTGGAACCTACAAACCTCTCTAATTGATGCCTTTATCACATTCTTTGTCCTCTCAACTACTAAGCTACTCCACGTGTCAGTGAGCGTGTTACTGAATGTCCATGTGTATGATGCAGAAGGGAAAAGCCTGGGTCGCTTTTGGTTAGAAGATCCACACATCGTCTACTTTGGCAGGGAACACAGACCTTATGGAATAATAGCCATTCTTGTCATCACAATTCTCATAATCCTGCCGATATGCCTACTAGTAGGGTACCAGTTTACCTTGTGTCAGGTAATACTCACAAAGACAAGGCTCAAAGGTCCTATACTGGAGGAGTTTATGCACTCATTCAATCAGTATTATAAGGATGGCAGCCAAGGAATGTGGGACTGTCGGTGGTTTGCAGCTTTCTATGTATTCACTCGGCTTGGAGTCTACATGCTGCTGTTTTTGTCTCTTACGGCCACGATTTACAACTTTATTCTCATCTATGTACTGGTGTGGGTAGTAGTGGTGGTTATAGTTGAACCCTACAAGGAGGAATATCAGATACACAATGCTCTAGAACCATGTGTATTTCTCTCTCTTGCTCTCATTCAAAGTGGCATAACAGGAGTTAATATGAGTAATATAGAAAGTAGAAACTATGTGAGAATGTTCTTTATGTACTCAGCCATGGCTGCTCTGGTACCCATGGTATACCTTACAATTGTGACTATATGGTGGCTGATTAAGAGGAGCCCCTATCATTGTGTTTTGGGACAGCAGACACAGGAACCTAACCTCCCAGATAGACTCATCAACTCTGGCGACTATTATAACACCTCCCTTGAAAGTAGTACCATTAGCATTCGAAGCCATTATGTTAGTTCAACAGAAACAACTTAAACTAAAAGCATATTATTATAATGTGTCAACTTTGTATGTGTATTTTACAACACATGTATTCTAGAAAATGATAGTTGCTAAAGTGCATGCAAACATTAAAAAATATGATGCAACATCAACATCCATAGTGAAAATGTAAACCCAAGTTGAATGTTGCGAACGTACAAATATTTTGACCTGTGGGCTGAACTGAAGTTCCTGTGTGTGTAGAATTTAGTAACAACTCTGCTGGAGAGCAATCAAGTACATAAAATGATCCTTACAGTTCTTCTCCTTCTGCTGTCATCTCCATCAACCAAGGGAACTCCTTCAATTAGCTCTAATCTTGGAGGTAGTGTCTCACAAGAAATCTTAGCTAGGGAAGCAGAGAGTGATAGAGTTGTTGAAGATGACTGCGAGAATTTGTGGTTTGTTCGGAATGGAAACAACAGTTGTTTGTGTGGGGCTCCTGTCCACGGAGCAGTGATGTGTGACAGCTCCACCAGGGAAGTATCAGTCCTTGATTGTTACTGTCTAACAAATAAATCATCCACTGATCAGATGGTTGTTGGAGAATGTATTTTCAATTGTGTCAACCTATCTAGAACATCAAACTATGGTGATTTTATCTATCATCCGGCACCTTCACTCTGTACAGCTCTACACCGAGCAGGAACACTCTGCGGGGAATGTGACAAGGAAAAAGGCTATTATCCACCAGCCTATTCATACGATCTCCAATGTGCCAAGTGTCCCAATGCTCACAGTGGCTGGTTGTATGTTGCAGTAGCTTTTCTCCCTCTCACTGGATTCATTATACTGATACAGGCTTTCAGGATCAGTGCTGTTTATCCACCACTGCATGCATTCATCTGTTTCTGTCAAATAGCTGGAGCACCAATACAAGCACGAATTCTACTATTCAGCACCAAATACACAGGTATTGTAATATCCGAACTAACCAAGATTTACCTAGCCATCTTTGGAGTTTGGAACTTGGATTTCTTTCGAACTCTAATCCCAGGTATTTGTATGCATCTGAGTACAATTGAAGTTTTAGCTCTGGACTATGTGATTGCAGTGTATCCCATGGTTCTCATGGTTACCTTATACATTCTCACCGAGCTTCATGCACATGGAGTGCGACCTATACTATTCCTCTGGCGACCATTTCACTACATCTCTGCAAGATTCAGGAGGAATTGGAACATACAGACTTCGATTATTGATGCCTTCATCACCTTCTTTATTCTCTCCAGCACAAAATTATTCAGCGTCTCATTCGATCTACTCATTCCTACAAGTCTTTATCTCAAGAGTGGAGCTAATATGGGACTGTACCTCTTTTATGACCCAAATATAAAGTATCTGGCGAGAAGCTCCAAGCACTTGTACTATGGCTTACTGGCTTTTAGTGTTCTTGTGGCATTTTTCTTTCTCCCGTTGTTTTTCATGGTCTTCTCGTCTTGCAAATGTCTCAATGCTGCACGTCGAGTCAAGGTTGTCAAAGATATTCTACTCACAGTTCATAAGTATTACAAAGACGGGCAGAGTGAGGGGACTAGAGATTGTAGGTGGTACGCAGTCTATCACCACATCAGTCTGTTTGGTATCTACATTGTGTACACCTTTACCATCACTGAGTATGCTTACATTCTGGCATCACTGTATTACTCCATCCTAGCTGGTATTGTGATTGTATTGGAACCTTATAAAGAGGAATATTCACGATATAACACACTAGACAGCATACTCTATCTCTGGCAGGCACTGTTTGCAGCTTGCATCACGTTGCTCAACTTCTCTGGATACTTTGAAAGGCAATACATGATCCTTGGGTATCTGGCTATTATAATAATTGGCACTGTGCCTGTGGTAGCTTTCTCCTCTATGATCATATGGCACCTACTGAGAGTCATAGGCTGCAGAAGGAAGTGCGGTAGATCAGAGACGGATCAAGAAGCATCGTTGGCTCACAGAATCACAAATTCTGAGGAGTACAAGGACGTTTGTGGTTATGTGACCCTTCGTACCGAGCACGGCATTGTAACTAACACATCTACACTTGTCACCATTGACTGAATAAGAATAATGATCACTTATCACTTATCATCTTTGTAGTTTGTTTGAACAAAGAATTGCTTCTGAAATGGTATTCGTTACAGTGGATCTCAAATAGAGATATATACATAGAAATCAAAATCATAACAAACCCTAGTAGTATTCTACTTCTCAGATATCTTTCTGTCAGACCTCAAATGTTTGCCATAATTTAAGTTCCCTATGTAGTTATTGGTGCATAATATTCCAAGACCGACAACACATAATTATGTACATGGCTCGGGTATTTGGCTCGAGGCTCCAGACACTTGTATTAGAGTGCTCTGTTTCAACAATTCTTTTCAAAGGAAAAAAACTGCCCTGGATGGGACTCGAACCCATGATACCTGGCATTCTGGGCTAAGTTCTATACCAATTGAGCTACCAGGGGTAGTCAGTTGGTACATCACTATACAGCCATAGGATGCTGTTAGTGCTATTCGTGCTGTCTGTAACATAATATGGTATACCGAAAAACTACTAACGAACAGCCACACACACATATTATGTATATAGCAATACTGTGAGAAACACAAACTATACACAGACTATTTGTGATGTAAAACGATGAGAGGGAATAAGAGTGAAAGTTAGTTTTAATGATGAGTCATGTATGATATGACAGCAGAGGGTGGGGTTAGTTTTGTTACATTGAAGGTTGTTATATGGAGAGAAAGCGTGAGAGAGTGAAAGTCTTGTAACTCTGGTGGGAATTGGTGTAAGTTGTAGTTTGTTTGTGTGTTCACCTCTTTCTTCTTGCCCTTCGCTTTGCCTGTAACGAAACTTATCATTCCATCATCGTCTGATAACAAACAACGGCTTGGGAGTGAAGCTGTACAATACCTCATAGCCTAGTTAAGCTACGACATTGTCTGATAACAATACATCTTGGGAGTGAAACTGTACAGTACCTCACTCATAGCCTAGCTAGTTCAACATCGTCTGATAACAATACACAAGTTTTGAAAGTGAAATTGTACAGTATCTCATAGCATACGTAGCTACGCCCATTTCACACTGAAAATGTTAGTATAGTACACATGAAACAACAGGTGCAAGTAAAATATACCATATTTTGGGAAATTTCGACATTGAATATTTTTCAATTGTGCAGGTGGTGAAAATTAAACACGCGAATATTTAGCTTGTGAATACATAATAACTGAAAAGGTTTCAATCTAGGGTATTACGTAGTAGCCCCCAGTGACAAAATACCCTCTAATAGATACACACTAAAAGACACGTGGGTGCTCAGTAAAAACTGGTACAATGGACAAAGAAAGGTCATGAACAGGTATTCAACACCGTCCAGATAATCAGTCTCTAGAATGGCTGGCCAGCATTGGATGAGACTAAAAACAGCTGTGACAGCCCTTAGTGACCTGCTCTATCAACAAAGTAGCTTACCGGTGCAGTTGCAATAGAGGTAGTTTTTATAGCCTGCTCATCGGCTGTCTTTGTTTTCTTTGATACAGTGTCGGGAATATCAGTCTGTGCAAACAATACATTGACTGATGACTTGTGAAAATGAGAGGAGAGGGTAATGATGATAAAATTTAAGAGGAAAGAGAAAGAGGGGTATAGTGGTGGGAAACTTTGTTGAAGTGAACACCTCTTAATACAAAATGTTCCCTTCTTTATGAACTATCCCTAAGACCCTCACCCTTCAGTAAATATCACTAAACATGCTATAGCTACTTTTGAAACTCCTGTTTGTGTGAAATATTTCAGCCAGTCCTTGGGAATTTACTTTTGGTTCCACTGTTATACACACATACAGTGATACCTCTCTATAATGGACAACTAGGGGAAGCTGAGTGTCCATTCTGAGCGGTAAATATATGTAAAGACGTTGGCGTGTTCGAGTTCAGGGTTTCTCTAAAACTTTATTTTTACG
>JAODVQ020452067.1:0-10526 GCA_025400075.2 Phenganax stokvisi
GCCAACTGAAGCTGGCCTGAGGGTGACCGGATTAGACAGGTTTCACTGTATGTATATATGTAATATAAAAGTGTTGACCTCTATATGTGTAGTAATGGAGAGGCAACCAGAGAAGATGAAGCTCCGCCTACTACTCTCGTCTCTATGGTACCATCGGTTGTCATGACAACAGTGGAGGCCAGTGATTGGTCGATATCGCTGAGAATGGACACGCCCAGTCTGCAGACCAAGGAGCCACTTGTCCAGGCAGTGATGGCTTCGTGTGCTGCCAATTTCCAGTGGACTGCCCAGACTAGATCTCAGGAGTCAAACAAGAAGACCACGCCCCTTCTCAGGTTAATTAACATAAATGGGAATATAAAGCAGTTGTATATAAAGACTAAATTTAGTATTATAGGTGGAATGAAATTTACTACATATATTTAGTTGCACATCGCAAACAACGTAGCGTGAGCAAACAATGTTCAATATTTCCCTATTGATGTTTATAAATTAGTACTTAAATGCAGGCTAAATTGCCTGTAAGCTAATGTATACTGATTCATAATTTGCCATCATAGCTTGTTGTTCATTTAGAACATACATTATAACACTTAATGTATATACATGTAATAGATATATTAAATAAAGTTATTATGATGTTTCAATCAATGTCAGAGCATCTCTGAGACTGGAAGATTCATACCTCCACGTCCCGGGCCACACCCCAGGCCACACCTCCTCTTCCTCCGAGGAGATTTCTCTATTTCGACAGCGACCGGATGATCCATCTGTCCTTCCGTCTCTCCATCGACACCAGTGGGGCCATCTTCTGGCTCTGGGCCACCTCACTCTTAAACTGGAAAAATCTCTTCTCCTCAGTCCATCTCCCCCGTCTTCTCTGGAGAAAGAGGAGGCTTCTCTTCCTCCTTCTTCATCTAAAAGAAATGAAGAGAGAGGAGGAAAGGAGAGAGAAAAGATTGAAACTCTATCGGCAGGTTTAAGTGCTAAAATAAGTCATGAAAGTGAATCGAAAAAACCTGGAGAAGCTGTTGTTCTGAATAGGCCTGGTTCAGTCTGGAGACATGTGGCGAGGGTCCTAACTGAAGGTGACCCTGCTGTTGTGGTGGGGGAAGGATCGAGCCTTATGTTAGAGTGGTCTGCAGCCACTGAGGCTACTCTGATGAAGCTACTAAACCATCTGAAACAGACCTATCATCTCTTCACCCTGGTGGAGACCAAACCAACCTCATCAGAGGAATCACCAGGCAGAGAGACACAGGGCTCCTCCAAGACAGACTTGCCAACAGGCAGAGATAGTAGTCGAGGATTGTCTGAGACAGAACTAACTAGAGTTGTGGGAAAACCAGAGACAAGAGGCAACAGTCAGAGAGAGAGCTCTCAGATTGGTGCCATCTTGGAACGACTGTGGCAGAGATTGTCATCAATGAGTCTGTCTTTTAATTTCACCGATGCCAATGCATTCATCTATGGTCTCACACCCAGTACGTATTTTATATATTGTGTGTGTAATACAAGGCATTTCTTTCGGAATTCTTCTCTTGCTTATGTACCCCTCCCTTTTCTTTTGTTACGTTCTACCTCTATTATTACTTTATCCTTTTTTCCTTTTTCTATAAGCCATACCCTAGAGTTATTCATGCACTATATAGAGGCTACTGTTCTCTGTCACTGTGTATATACCATTCCATTGCTTGATATCATGATAGTTTCTGACTCTCTAATGTAATTATAATAAATTTCTGTGTTTCTTGTGCTAGAACCTCCAGCGGTAATGATGAGGCTTGATGCTGTCTCTCTGACAACTAACCATGCATTCTCCTCCTCCTCCTCTTCTTCCACCTTGTCCTCCACAACCACCTCCACCTCCTCCACCACCACCACCACCACCAACACCACCATCACCACCACCTCTTCCTCCTCCTCCACCTCCTCTCCTGGACCCTTGTTTCAACTCAACCTCCATGGCCTCCTGTTAGATTCAATGTCATCTGATTCCTCTCTCTCCTCTTCCTTCCTCTGTTCTCCACTTGCCAGCCTACCTGCAGGGGTGGGAGTGGGTGTGGTCACCTCTCTCAACCTCCTCTACCACCATTCTGTGAAGGTACTGTATGTACGTAACTGCAAATTTGATAACACACATCTGGATGAATCTGACATTGTATATTATATAGAATAGTGCTGTAACTTTTATTTCTAGCAAACACTGTAACTGTCATTATCAACAAGGGGTGCTTTGTGGTTGTCACTTTTGTCCTTTGTAAAGAGGTTGTCCTTATCTCTGAGGTTAATGATTCAATGGAAATGGAGCAGAAGCGGTGTCCTTTGTAAAGAGGTTTTGAGTGTCTTTTATTGGAGGCTCTCCATTGAGGCATATTATTGTCCTTTATGTGTATATATTGTTTCATATTGCTGCTAATTTCATTGCATTATGTATGTCTAGTTATTGGACAATGTTATTGATACAGGGCATGACTGTGACTGTCTCAAAGGTGGAGTCAAACTGGAACCCAACCTCTCACCGGTCTCTGTTCCACGTCGTGACCAATCTCCGGAATGGAATCCGGAACCTAGCCACTCTGGTCGGAGTCCATCCTCCGATCAAGACCAGGCAGAGAACTGTTCCTGGAGGGACACAGACAGTAGTGATTGGAGAGAAGATGAAATTTTTTCTCAGTAGTCTACCAGTCTATTTGGCTATCAATCTGGAAACTGCAGAATTTCGTGCTTCAATTGCAAAATCATTATCAAAGTCAGTCTCTGTGAACAATGAGCAAGCTCTATGTACATACATCACACACATTTGACCCAGTATACATAGCTGAATGTATAATATAGATATCATGCTAAAAACCTTTTCGTATTTCGCTGTATTTCCTCACTTTGGAGCAAAAGTTTTCTTCATTTACACACACTATAACTACATTGGTTAAAATGCAATACATTTTTTATGACGAGCGAGCAAGCAAACCAGCATGTCAGAACATGGTTATGTTCTGTGTGTATGCATGAACTGCAAAGCATTAATATTTAAAAATGCTATACTTAGCAACTTTACCTGCAAAGTTACTAATGTTTGTGCAATTTTATTTGTTTCCAATTACTTATAAATTTCTTATGTATAACTTAGAGAATTCTTTGTTTCTATGAGTATATGAATACAATGTATCTATTTAACAATGTATCTACAAACCACTGACCTGAGGCGGGTTCTTGTGGGAACCAGCAATCTTAATCAACTCAAATGATCGTTCAAATCCAACCACGACAAATTCTTTGTTCTTATGAGTATTTTTCAATGTATCTATTTCAGTGTGTGTCTGGTGCTTCAGACTGGCCATTGTCTACTGAAGGATAAGACTTTGGTGGCAGATGCATATGAGCTGGGAGCTAAGTTTGATGGACATCAAATAGCTACTCTAGAGAACTTAAAGGCGGTGTTCCCGAGAAGAGACGACGGAGGAGTAGGAGGACGAGGAGGGACAGAGAGGAGAAAGATGAAGAAGATGCAATTGGAAGCCAATCCAGCCATGTGAGAAAAATAGAATCTTGTCAAGTTGACGATAGTTCAATGTGGCATGTACTGTATGTCAAGAGATATACCATCAGGCTTAGTGATAATGGAAACAAAGCTCTCTCATTTCTAGCTAAACTGAACTGAGCTAAAGCTGAGCTTTGGTGATATCTTGAAATGTACATACTGTATATTCCCAATTAATAGATTTTACATACATATAAGTTAATTAGTCGTTAGTCTAAGTTTTCCCCTTGGCATGCTTGATATAGAGCATCATATATTTACTATTAGAACACAAACAGTCACAAAAATCATGAAACACACAGCATGTGATATATGTAAGTGCCTGTCTAAGTCCATCTGTTCACAACACACTAATGTACTACTTCTATTGTCTCATACAGAGATATATCAGCAACTAGAGCTAAACTTAGTTTCCCATACGGCTACAAGTTTGGATCAACTTTGGATCAGGTGAGCCACTGAACTAAACCATCTACTAAATAATGGGTTTTAAAGTCATATAGTATAATGTATGGTGCCTAACAATCTCATGCAGTATTGTTATAGGGTACAGTGGAACCCTGCTTAACAGACACCCCTCTATGGCAGACATCTTGATGTAGCGGACAAATTTCAGTGACCTATATAACTAACTTGCTACTAATCACTACTTTTGTAACCCCTCCGGAATGGACACCCTGCTATAACAGTATGACGGACAATATTTCTGGCCCAAAGTTGTCCATTATAGAGAGGCTTCATTGCGTATATAACAGTCAATTTATACCTACATATGAACCACATGAAGGTGATGACAGTAAGAAAGTATCTGGAGAAATTGCACGGCTCGACCGGAGAGAGTGGTACCACAACTACTCTCGTTCTCCCACCTGATGTTCATCTCCAATGTGGAGAGGCTAGTCTCCAGTTGTGTGAGGATCCATTTGAGGCAAAACTCCGTGCTAACTATGAGGTAGGTACATGTACTGTGTTTAAAGCAGGTTCATAGTATGCTGCTGTCTGTTTTAACAGTTGATGTGTGATGAGTATGACCAGAAGGTGGACAGATTGAACGCTCTAGACAAGAAGGTTGAAGAACTGAAACTGAAACAAGGAGAATTCAGTCTCTCTGGTACATTATATACGCAGAGCTGAGCTTTAGTGATAGTTTAAATTTAAGTTGAAAACTGATGGTTGTTCTCTTGTACTTTAGTAACACCAATGTACACTAGATATGTGTAGCCTTGTTCGCAGACACCTTTCTTATGGAGAACCTGGGAATGAGGCTATGTATAGAGATGTGGTAAAATCAGTTTATATTGTGGTTAATAACCCTGAGTAGTGGTTGGAGCTAAAGCACTGCCGACCGTTATGGGCATGTCACTAATAGGAATAATGCTCTTCACTAAGGTTTGAAATATTGTGTCACGTTATTATTTCTCTCCCGGCCCAGCCAAGAAGATTCAGAGTCTCTATGATGCTATGGTGGTCAAGAGCTCACAGATATACTGTCGTCGAGCGCAGGAACTTCACGCGTCTCCCGAGGCCAGCCGGGACGAACTGTTCGTGTTCAGTCTCGAGAGAGTTCAGCTGTGGACCATGTTTGATCCCAGTATGCTTGGTAGAGAGAGACTGGTGCATAACATCAGAGACATGGACGACATTAGGTATACCAAGTTATTGAGGGAGGAAAATTGTCACACAATTACCCAGAAATACGTACATCAGAGTAAAATATCACAGTTTTTATTTTTGTGCATTTACTTTATGTAGCTATGCATATATGTCCTAGTGTGTATTTATGGTTTTCAAATTTTTTCAGAACAGACTGGACAAATGCATAAATTTGTATATACCCCTTAAAATTTCCTGCTATTGTATGTTTGATTTCTAAGTAGTTTTTTTTGTTTGGAGGCTTGATAATTATTTTGATCCGTGAGCATTGATAGAACGTTAATTTGTGGTTTTTACAATTGTTACAGTCCATTTCCTGAAGGGAAGTATGATTTCTCCACTCTCTGGGGTATGTATGTTTCTGGAGACACCGATAAATTACAGGTACATGTATGTAAGGCCTTGCCAGTAGTGGTACGAAATTGCATTCTTCCACTGTATCCCATTGTTCTTGATTACTTATTAGTAACGTTTGCTAAATTTAGTCCTTATATACTGCTACACTTCGTTTAACTATAAATTAGCCCCGTTTACATGGCTCAAAATTGAACTAATTATTTGGGAACTGGTTCAGTAGACATGCCCTGTTTTCACGTAAAATTCTCTAAACCGGTTTCATGTAAATGAATGTATAGAAATGATAGTAACCAATTTAAACCGTTTACACATAAACTGTTTTAAAGTAAATCAGAGGTTTCAGAGAGTAGGCCTCCTGAACTTGCAAACTTAGGTAGAGCTGATTTTTCATTCTTTCTTTCGCTCTTTATCATGCAACTACCTTCTGACCTCTGCACTCTAACTGACACCAGCCTACCTGGCGTGAGATCGGGAGCGAAGACGCACAATTTATCAGAGGCCATGCCTGTGAAGAGAGATTCCTGTGCAAGCGCTTACGCGCTACTATATTCCTGAACTTGCAAACTACTAAGTAGTTTTTTCAATACACTAGATAGCTATAATTGTTGTGTGTATTACAAATGACTGTCAGTTTATGGGTACCGTGTTCTGTGCATATGTACGTATGTATATGAATTTGAAGTTACAACTGAGAGACTATCCTCATCCTCTACTGCAAGCTACTAACTTGAAGATTAGTGGTAGAATTGTATTTGCTGAACAAGAGGCTCAGGAAAGAGGTATCATACATACACACTACAAATAATACTTTTAACACTATATATACCTTATATCATGACTCTATAGCCCCAGCCTGTATTCAATGGTTTTTAAGGAAGAAAGGCCTAATATACAGAATGTTAGTGCCACTCAGAATATTGTGATATATTACTCCTATCACAGAGCTGATATACTAGTACCTTAATCCACGTGTCACAGTGTATGTAGCTGTACATTGTAAAATCTAAACTCAAATTTTGAGAGGTTTTCCTGCCTTAAGTATCATTTCTAATAACACTTACATACAATATTGCTACGCCACTTCCTCTGACAAAAGGATTTTCCTGGTTTGTGTCATATACTTACATACTTGTGCTATGATTTCTTCACTAAATCTTTCAACCACAGAGACCAGGAGTGCAGTAGTAGAGTTGAACCAACCATGGACCAATGTGACAATTCTTAGGAAACTTCCTCCACTCAAGTACTATTATGATCTGGAAATGGGTGAGAAAGGGTCACAAACAGTGCCCGGTAAAAATATGCATAGGTTTTCACGCATACTTGCAGATACAGTGAAACCTGTCTAATCTGGTCACCCTCAGGCCAGCTTCAGTTGGCCTGATTAGACCGATGGTTGCATTATACAGTTAGCAAGCTAATGTACAGCTAGCTGTCAGGACTTCAGTTTTTGACCTGAATACAGAGGTGACCCCATTACTCAGGTCACCACTAGCTCAGGTTTCACTGTATGTACCTATTTTCCCATTATATTATGGTATTACTACTATTTTCTCTATTGTATGTATGTATATAGATTCTTCCACTGTGGTGTGGACACATGGACCGTGTCTAGAGCCTGCCATGGCTCAAACTAACATTGCCTTCGGTAAGACATTGTGGGTGAGAAATGGGTGTGGTCATTTTAGATGTAAATGTGTGTCCATTTTAAAGAGGTTTTTTCTCAGTGGTGTCCCTTTTAAAGAGGTTCATCTGTATATGTTACTGTTCTATATACAAACAGGTCTCTTAACAAACCGTACTGTGGATCCCAGCAAACCTCTGGCCTACTGGGACAAGGTAATAACTATACGTATGATAGATACTCATTAATATCAGACTCCTCTTATGCCCATATCGTGGAGGTCCCATCATCTGTGCTATACATTAGGCCCACTAATCCGTAGTGTAATGGTGACCGCTGTACTAATTCAGATGTCCCTAGCCTCATAGAAGTCAGTCAATGAACAGAGCAAGGTAGTCAGTCAAGTCCAAAAGTGGAAAGGGCTAAGTACATAAAGCATAACCTCAGTGTACTATACAACTCTTGAAGCAGGGCACGAACAGCTCCAGGTAGTTGATAGTATACTATAGCTACTATATCATGCAGTTTAAACTCCATCATTAAAGATTATCTCTTTTAATAGTTTCGTCTACTGTTTCACGGACGGATTCATCTCTTCACGAAACAGACGACCATCCTGTTGCCGGCCACCTTTGACCCCTACAACACAGTCAGCTACATAGAGCTAATACTTCGACAGCTCAACACCGACCTTATCACCAATAGTACGATTATTGTATAGTACTATAGTCATATGAAAACTAGGCTCTGCTGGGATTCTTCACTCACTGGCCTCTCTAAAGAGCTGTGTCCATGCCTTTTGTTTAGCCTCCAATTCTTTCCATTTCCAGCTTAGTTCATTAGCTGTCATAATATTTCGGATACAAATACACACTAGCTACAGTAGAACCTTGTTAAAGTGAACACTGTTAAACGAAATACCACTCTAGTACGAAGCAACTCAAAAACCCCTTCTATAAGCATACACTATACTATAGCTACTCTTTAAATGAAACTGCTGTTTTTGTGAACATTTTAAGCTGGTCCCCTGGAGTTTACTTTAACGAGATCCCACTCTACTTTTTAAATCCAATACATTACCTTATTTTTAAATTCAATACTTCCCTAAGGAGTATATAGGCTACATATGTATATTTTCTATCAACCTTGGTCCCATAGAACATATGTACTAGTTCCTCATTGACTGTCTCTATTATGACTGGCCATGTTTGACTATGTGTGTATGTTACAGAGGAGTTGGAACTAGAGGGATCACTACAGGCCTATGTCCACAATGCCACTAAATATGATGATTGTGAATTGGCTAATTTCCCTCACGTGAAGAGCTCATTCACCTGCCACTGGGTCACTGCAGGTCGAGACCCTCACAACCATCATGCTGTCCGACGCTGTGCTCCTGACAAGATACCTGTACTCCCTGACAAACAGGTTTAGTGGGCGTACATTTCTCTGATTCTTCTCCTTCTCCTCCTCCTCTTCCTCATTTTATTTCATCCCTTTTTCCACTTCCTCTGTCAAATCTTCCTCCTCCTCCTCCTCTCCCCTCAACAGGTGCATGACTCATACAGTGCGTTCCGATCACAAAATGTTGACGTTGACTGGAACTTCCAGGCCTTACCACAGAGAGACACTGTTTGTGATAATAATTGCCTCTATACTAATCTCTCTAATAGGGACACCTTTCTTAAGAATACCTCTTTAGAGTGGACACCATATCTGAGTCCCAATTTTGATTTTTGAGTTAAGTATGTATAGTCCATCTACTCCACTCAATGTGGTACATACATATATCTCTGAATTAAGTTCCTCTGAGGTCCTCTGAAACTTTAATGGTATACATAGTTAGTAGCTATATACAGTGGAACTCCTCTTAATGGACACCCCTCTAGAGTGGACATCTCGATATAACAGACAAATTTCTGTGTCCCAACTTACTACACATCAATACATCACAACCCCTCCGGAATGGACACTCTGCTATATAATGGACAAATATCCTGGTCCCAGGTTGTCCATTATAGAGATGCTCAACTGTAATTGATAAATGTAACATGGGTTCAATGTATAACTATAGTACCACCACTGACTGTGTATTGTTCCAGGATCCAAATCCTCCTTCACTGCTTCTCTTCTTCAGCACTCTCCGTTGGCTCCAGCAATACCAGGTATCACTAAATTCCTCCTCGCTATATTTATATATACTGATCTCACTTTCTGATCCTAAACTGTTGATATCGGCTACGGAGCTGCCAAGCACGGGTGTACGTGTTCTTGTTAGCCTCGTTCCCAGGCCTCCCTGGTACGTGTACGTTATGTTAGTATGTGCGTAATACATAGGTGTCCATTAAGCGAGGTTCCATTGTCTCTGTATTAGGTTCTATTGACAGCGAATGTGACTAGACCGATTCGTAAAGGCACCAAGTGGAAGGTGGTTAGAAAGAGAAACAGACCACCTCTTCTCAGACACTGGAGGTACAGTATGTATGTATTTTATCTACCAACCATAATATATGTATACTATAGTCACAGTTTTCAAAATTATTGCAGTTTGTGTTATATTTTATAGTTATATACTTACAATATTAAGACCCGGCTTAAGTGCAGAGCGTGGATTATGTGGCATATTGTAAATCCAGGTTTAGTCTTCATTTCTGCCTTTGTATATACCACTGTATAGCTGTGTTGATAATATGTACATCACTCAATTGACTGAGATTTGATTCCATTCCAAATGTAATAGAAATCTGAAAATCGATGTCTCGTTTCCGAAGAGCGTTCTCACTCTCTGGACCTCGGTTGCCAAGCAACGTGGCGTGGAATGTATAATTGAATCGGGCCGTGTGAGTATAGCGTATGTCATCGAGTTGACGCCGTACGACGACAGTCTTCTTCGCAGACCAAGCCGAAGTTGGACGGTAGTCAGTTTCAGTGGCTCTGTGAAAGATTTGATCATCTTCGTTGAGAAATCAGACAAACTATCAAAGGTATGTATATGTAGTAGAGTGTATAGCATAGTACTTAGTTTGTGCAGCATTATACAATGCCTACTGTTCTATACTTGGTAATAAGATACTACCATAGATTGGGAAATTTTCGCTGTTACAAAGTTTTCACCACTCACACGGGAGATATACAGTGTCCACTAAAGAGAAATATCCATTAAGCAGGGTTCTACTGTTGTGTCTATGTATGTGTGTGTGTTGACAGAATGTTGATGAGGGGGAGAAGGAAGAGGAGCCTTCAGACCTACTGATTACTAATCCTCATGCTCACGAGGTCGAGCAGGAAGAGGACACAGGAGGAGGAGGAGGAGGAGGAGGAGGAGGAGGAGGAGGAGGAGGAGGAGGAGGA
>JAODVQ020452175.1:0-10525 GCA_025400075.2 Phenganax stokvisi
CAGCCTAACGACTTTAGTATTCTCTCTCTTTCTAACTAGCACTCTAGACTCGAAAAGCAATTATATCAATGACTACATCACATAATGACGCATGCGTAGTAATGGAATAGTGATATTGTTTAGTACGTGTTAATAGTCAACACAGTTACGGCTTTACATCACCCCCTCCTCTAAGAGAACTCGACCTCGAGTGGACTGACATCAACCGGTCTGGAGGTAGGATCTTCTGTCGTAGGCCATACCTCTGAATAGCTCAGTCCCTGGTCTTCTGGTTACCTCTCCCAGCATCAGACTCCAGGGGGGATAACTCTTCACTAGCAATCGCTGCTGCCTCTTCACCAGGTTCCTTGGACATGTGGGCCAAGTCAGTGCCTGACTCGCCCACAGTGGCTGCTGGCTCTGATGCATTCTGGGGATTGCCCTCATCCTTGCTCAACCCCAAATCACTGAAAAACTCTCCCGCAAGTAGCCGGTCGACCCATTTTGGTGGACGTCCAGGGGTAGCCCGTCTGTTCCCATACCAGAAGAATCCGGACGGGAGATCTGGGGGGCAAGGTGCAACTCTGGTTTGGTGCACCTTGATAGGACCGTCTTGGGGTGCATAGACCTTGACAACAGTGACATCAGGATTTTTTCTCTCTGTGATCCGATATGGCCCATGCCAGGGACGAGAGAGTTTCCTCTGGGCGGCCCGTCTCTTCTTGGGGGAACCGGACTAGAACCCAGTCCCCGAGCTGATAGTTAGATTGGAGAGCACTTCTGTCATAGCCCTTTTTGTACCTGTTTTGTGAACTCCTAATTAACTCTGCTGCTAACTGTCTTGCACTTGAGAGGGATAAGATGAGCTCTTCCCTGTAGTCGGTCACATCAGTGGGCTCTAACTCTTGCGGCGGAAGTAGGGCAGCTTCAGTGGGAGTACGGCAGTCGACACCCAACGGAAGAAACGAGGGCTTTTCCTTCGTAGAGTCATGCGGAAAGTTGCGATAGGCCCACAGGACTCCGGGCAGATACTTATCCCACTGTGAACCGAATGTAGCTGCATGCTTCTGGAGCATGGTTTTCAGTGTCCAGTTGAATTGCTCAACCATACCGTTGCACTGTGGGTGGTGTGCTGTGGTGTTAAGTTTCTTTATTCCTCGGAGGGAGCATACATCATGCATCAAATGGCTCAGTAGATTGGTTCTAAGATCTGACAGCCGGGCTTCAGGTACCCTGAAGAAGGGAATCACCTCATTCACTAACAATTCTACTATGCACTGACTCTTCTGATCTGGCATCGCAAACACCAGCGGCCACTTCGTCAAAAAATCCTGGAATACTAGTACACAGCGGTTGCCATTGTCTGTTTTTGGTTATTCCATCACGTCGACGCCTACGATCTGGAAAGGGCGACTGACGGGTATTGGGTGTAAGGGTGGTCGGTGATGGCGTCCACCTCCTGTGACGATGACACATTGAGGACAACTGGTTGTGAATTTCTGTGTCCCGGAACATTCCATCCCACCACCAATATTTCCTGAGGGCACCATACGTCTTCTTGGCAGCAAAGTGCCCTCCTACTGGTGAGGAATGATGCTCAGTAAGGAGCTGTTGTCGTAGATGTCGAGGAACAACCACTCTCCTCTGATGGTTCTGTTTGGGGACAACATAGATGAGTATTCCACGGTCAACAGTAAAAAGGGGTCCCTGCAGAGCAATACGTCGAGCTCTGTTATCGTCAGCAGGTAGTGTCCTTGCTCGAGGAATCTGATCATCTCATCTAGTTCAGCGTCCTTTCACTGCTCAGCTGCAAAGTCTCCATTAACGGTAGGGGCTGGCAAGCTTGCCAAGAGAACAGATATGTCTCCGGGATACTCTGCTTCTCCAGGCGTCTTTGACTGCGCGGCAAGGACATGGTCTTCTGGCTGTGTCTCAGAGTTTTCCATATGGCCACGAGAAAGGGCATCCGCACAGCTATTGAGACGGCCAGCTCTGTAAATAATCCTCACTTCCTTCAAACCGGATCCGTAGACTTGGTTCCACCTCCGGGCGTGCTTACAGGAGGGGTTTGGTGTCTCCAGCACTGCTTGTACAGCAGCATGATCAGTTAGGACTGTCACTGTTTGCCCATACAGGTAGGAATGGAATATTGTCAGGGCCCAAACAACAGCGAGGGTTTCCAACTCGGTTACACTGTAGTTACGTTCTGCGGCTGACAGTGACCGGCTGGCGTAAGCAACAGGATGTAACTTCGCATCAGATTGGGTTTGCAAGAGCACAGCTCCTAGTCCGCTTATACTTGTATCAGTCTCCACAGCATACGGCTGGCCAAAGGACGGATATGCTAGTAATGGGGCAGTGATAAGTCTCTCTTTCAGATCATCCATAGCTCTCTCGCATGCTTGAGTCCAGTGAAATGTGGCATTTTTCTTGGTAAGTTGTCGTAGTGGTTCTGCAACTCGGGCAAAGTTCTGAATGAAGCGCCTGTAATAGGAGGCTAACCCAAGGAATCTTCTGACTCCCCAGACATCAGTCGGTCTTGGAAATTCCTTTACAGCAGGGACTAACTTGGAGTTGGGTTTGAGTCCTCCAGGAGTGATCAGGTGGCCTAGATCTTCAACTTCTCTTCTCACAAATCGGCACTTTGATGGTTTTATTTTGAGACCTGCCTTGTCGATTCTCTTGATGACTGCTCTGAGGTGATTTAGATGCTGTTCCAACGTAGGTCAGAAGACTAAAATATCATCAATATAGACTGCAACAAAGTCTGGGCCAACAGCAGGGTTCAGGCCAGCAATGAGACACTGCATTAGCCTCTGAAACACTGCAGGCGCATTAGTGAGGCCGAATGGCATGACACAAAACTCATATAACCCCTGTGGTGTCACAAATGCCGTCTTTTCACGGGAGGCTGGGTGCATTTTAATCTGCCAGTTGCCAGAGACTAAATCGAGTGTAGAAAAGTACTGGCACTGACCCAGTTGGTCCAGCAAATCGTCGATGCACGGCAGGGGGAAGGTGTTTGCTTTGGTGACTGAGTTAAGTTGTCTATAGTCGATACAGAACCGATGGGTCCCGTCCTTGTTCCTGACCATTACCACGGGACTAGCCCATGGGCTTTCGGATGGTTGCACCACTTTTGCCGCCTGCATGAGAGCAATTTTTCTTGCCATTTTCTCCTATAGAGCGAATGGTACTCTTCGAGGGGCACACCTGCGAGGGTAGGCATCCCCAGTATCTATCTCCATCTCCACCAGATTGGTTTCCCCACGTTCTCCTTCTTCAAGTGCAAAGACGTTATGGTGGTCAGCAAGGAATCTAACTAGTTCCTGCTTCTGTGCTGGTGGCAGTGTGTCCAGGGCCCCAACGCTCTTCCTCAGCTTCTCTTTCCTTGAGGATGCTGATTGGGAGTTTACCTTCCGGATTACTTCTTGGTCAGACAATGATTCGGATGATGAGTCGGATTCATTCGTCACAGTTGGTGGGTCTACAATTTCCACAGGAGTAGCTTCTCCAAGTGATTCGCCTGTATCCAGGCCTATGGCAATTCCAGAAGGGTTAGAAATAATTGCACGGACTGGCTCCCCTGGGGAAACATAGACAATGGAAGGATCCAAAGCAACTTCGATTTCTTCAGAATAAGACTCGAGAAAATAGCATCCCATAGGGGAGTCGCCTTCTGAGATTTCCACCTCGACTATTTTGCTTTGGTGTGGCAGCAGATGAGTGGACTGGAGGAGTTGGACACGCACCATGGAAACAGATACATCTTGCTCTTCACGATCGTCAGACTGGCTGGGTTGATTATCCTTAAGACAAGTTGGGGCATTAGGAGTCTACTTTTGGCCAGCAACTCTCTTACCACCCCTCCAACGCTCAACACTGAAGTGGTAGGTAATGATTCCCAGCTGATAACACACACCTTCGGACAGAAGGAGTTGGTCGTGCGCGTCCATCTTTATAAAGACTGCAGTGTTCATTGTGTGGTCCCCAAACATTATGTCCAGGTCCATTCTTCCATCCAGCTGAAATCAGCGTTGGTCATAAGTTTACAGAATATTGTCTGCTTCCTTGAAGTCGCGCTTCCGTAGTTTTGCGATGGTTGCTACCTTCTTGAGGAGGTTGCCACCAATGATGGTTATATCGGCTCCACTGTCTATCAGGCCATAAGCAGGGACACCCTGCACACTTTCACGCATTGAGTCACACTTCCTTTATCTGTGATATGCACTGCTTTGACCACAGGTGAATCCTCCTCTGATGATGAGTGGAGGAGGTCCTATGGTGCTGGCTGCTTAGGGGCCGTTTTCCCTGAAGAGCTGCCTGATCTCACTTGCTTCGCTTTCCCTAAGGAACCTCTGCCCTTGCTCTCCTTATTCCCCTGCTGGCAGTTCATGGCAAAATGTCCGGGTTCACCACACTTGTAGCAGGTCTTCTTTGAGGAGGTCACTGGTGCCTTTATCTGCGGTGGCTTTCCAGTTGGAGCAGAGGAGGTACTGGGCTGCGGGGGCTGTGGTAAAGAGTTCTTGGATAGGTTGCACCGCTGACGGAGGGCAGCCAATCTTTTTTCTTCGCCCTTGGCAGAGGTCACCAGCTCTTTGTATTCCTGTGAGCCAGAGACTACTGGACTTTGCATCAGATCAAAACTCAGTCCTTCATAAAGCTGACTGTACAATAGTGTATCCCGGGTGGTATTGCTAAGGTTATCTTTCCCATAGGCCACATGAAACGTCTTCTCCAATCGTCGAACAAAGTCGGCAACAGGCTCTCCGGCTTCTCCGGCTCCGGCTCCTGTGCAGCCATTGTCTTACTCCCAGGGTCTAGACAGGCTCGCAACGCTTCAATAGTGGTGTTGAAATCCTGCCATTCTGATGGGGTTAGCAGTCTCCATTCTTGACATGCCCGTCCACGTAGATAGCCAGGTAGTTGCATCAGTTGCTCCGCCTCGGACCACCTATTCCACGCTCTAGACATGGGATCCAGTCGTCTACTGATATCGCAGGGTCCTCCCCTGAGAAATACTCTATAGGTGGTGCTTTCCCTCTCCGTGGCAGTTGCTGGGGTGTGCTGCTTGACTGACGACCGATGTCTATACTATGGTCTGGCTCCAGGTCATCCACTGGGTTTGGAGACGCATGCTGGTTCCACCCACCTCAGGGGCAAACGGCACACTTCGCGGTAGTGTCTGGGTCATCGAAGACCTCAGAGAGGAGCTGGCAGAAAGGGACACTTCGAGTTGAGCAACTCTTTGTCGCAGTGAGGCAATTTTCTTATCTTGTTCCGTGATGATGGTATCCTGTTGGGCCAGGCTCTCGCAGTGGGTTTGCCAGCTCCCTTTAGCTTTCTGTCTCTGTGATGATCTCCAGCTGCTGTCGGAGATCATCACACGTCTCTGTCCCCTGGATTTCGCACTCACGAAGTGTAGATTGGAGTTCCACTATGCGCTTTTCATTCTCCCTCTCCTGGACAGCCGCCAGCTCGAGGCGTCGGTTAGCCTCATCTAGTTGGCACCGCAATTCCCGCACAGCTTCTCCTGCTGGCGCGCGACGTTCGCGGTACACTGGCTCGCAAGCGAGAAACTCTCCTTCAGAGTCGGATAGTGCCACTACATATTCTGACTTCAGGCTCTCTTTTATGGTCACCACAACGTTATGATACTCATGTTCCTCGGCAACTGTGGCTTCGATACTTGGTCTAAGCTGATCAGCAGGCCCAGTGATTGGCAGATGAAGGGCTTGGGCTGGCGCCCTTAGGTGGAAGGCAGTAAGGCGCCTAGAATTAAGCGGGAGTCAGTGATTGGCTAGGCAGACAGGCTCTTCGTCACGCAGGCTACTCACTGATGAAGCGTCGCCAGTGGAACTTCTATGGCTATCGCGTTCATGTACACTAGTTATACATGACTCACTGTTAGGAGGATCCTCGTGCGTCCCCAGGTGCAGCAGCGGGAGAATTCTGTCATTGCTTTCGGGAGGTTCCTGCATTCCACGACCCGTTTCCGACGTAACTTCCGATTGTTTTGTGATTTCCGCTTTTGCCTCCCGTGCCGCAACAGCCACGTGTTTCTCGTCCGCCATCTTGTCTTCACACGTCCCAATGCGGAACAACGGTAGTGGCAAGCTTTTCTGAATGCAAGGTATCCACTCACAGGCTCTCTAGTTGGTTCCTGACCCAACCGAGCTGTTTTCCTTGCCCAGCTCACACGACCGCTTAGACTGTTGAAGAACTTTCAGCGTTCGCACGTTGTCAGGACTCGGTCTTTTACTCTAGCGATACACAACTCTGTCTCGGTGGGAGATTCAACTGTAAAGTCCTCTGAGAGGCTAGTGCTGGTGCCAGCCTAACGACTTTAGTATTCTCTCTCTTTCTAACAAGCACTCTTGACTTGAAAAGCAATTATATCAATGACTACATCACATAATGACGCATGCGTAGTAATAAAATAGTGATATTGTTTAGTACGTGTTAATAGTCAACACAGTTACGGCTTTACACAAAGGAAATATAAACTGCTCTGGATGGGACTCGAACCCATGACACTACGCAGACCGAGCGAGTGCTCTACCACTGAGCTACCAGCTCACTGAGCTACTACGTGTACAGCACTCCATCATGTCACGTGGAAAGCAGCCATCCTGCACCAGTTCTACTGGACTACTTGGCACATATATGGCACCCCATAATATCACGTGGAATGAAGCGATCCTGCACCAGTTCTAGTGGACTACTGGGTACATGTACTACACCCCATCATGGAAAGCAATAGCTACAGCACAGCCTTTCTCTCTTTCATTTCTATTTCAACTCTTTTCTTTCTCTTTTTTTTCTCTTCAATTTTTAACTTTTTCCTTTGACACTCGAGCTCTCCATGCTTCAACTTCAGTTTCTTTTCCTTTACTTAACACGGGAACAACATTAAAATTTCCTTACCCAATCTCGATATAATGGTATTTTTGGAGGAATGCCTCCCAATAGCCATTCAATTGAAATACAAATCATGAGCAGATCTCTGAGAAATAATACAATTGTGGCCGATAGTGTGCCAAATGACTACTCTTCAGTGTTTAAGGATTTGTTTCCTTAGTAAGATATCTGTTGTAGTTTGGCAAGAGACACAGTTATAATAGGCTGATTGATTCAAATTGATAGAAATTTAATTCTCAAGGGTTGAGCGACGTGCCATCAATATGTAGGCAGGGAATTGTTTATCTCTTTCCCTGATCAGCGACCTGCCACCTGTGCAGTCTTGTTTGCAGTGAGTGTATGTGTGTCTATCTTTTTCCCTGACCGGCGACCTGCCATCATGGGCAGGTAGAGTGTGTGTGCTTGTCCCTCTCCCTCACTGGTGACTGTAGGCATGAACTCTGTGTTTGTCCATTATCTCTCTCCATAGTTTAACGACAAGTTTTTGGCTGGGAATATATGTCTGGCAACTGCCATTATAAAAAGCTGTTTCCTTCTATATTTGCAGACTGAACCAATGTAGCAGCCACCAACAAGTCATTTTGAATTTGAACTAATTTCAATTAACTTATGACATTTTGTAGATAGCTAAATAACTTGCTGCCTATAAAATTATGGTGTCATATACATGATATTTATCCCCTATTATCGATAATTTACTACAGAGTGATTCGGGTTCATCAGCTCTCATGCACAAGAAAATGTGTATGGAAACTGAGATATCAGACTCAGAGAAGATTTTGTGCAGGATACAGGATATTTCTTGCATGAAAACAACTGTAGGAAACATAAAATATCCGAGCCAGTAGATATTGTACAGGATATGGGGTATTTCCTCCTGATTATAACTGCAGGATAACTCATCTAACAGGCACTGTGTTGAATGTCTAAGACATCTACAAAGTTTATCCTATCCTCCATCCCAACCAAAGGAAACCTGAACTTATTTGTCATACATGTTTAATTAAGTTATTAGTTGTAGGAAATGCCACTTTTTTCCTTTGGAAGTTACTACCTGAATGGAGAGAAAGTATTATTGCTAACTACAAGTTTTTTTGAGAGGGTTTCTTGATGCTACCAAATGACACTAACAATGACTTGAAGCAGATTATGAGCCTTCAACAAGCCCTTGTATTAAGGTGGAATCCTAGCTCTGCAAACAGTGACTAACTCAAATTATTCTTAGCTGATTCATGGGAATCACTCCCGCTACACTCCAAGAAGCAGCATTCAATAAATTTGTGCATGGCATGCGACACAAGTTTCTCCCTTAAAATAGGTCTCTTCCTAGTAAAGTCGATACCACTAAAACGCAATAATACAATATCAGAAGCTGTGGAAATGCAGGTGAAAAAATTTTGTTTATCTCAGCAAGCAACCTACGTCAAGTATAGAAACATTAGGGGCGAAAAATACTGCATCAATTAAACCCTATGTGCTTAAAATAAGTAGGTTAAGATTTGAGTTCAGTCATAGCTGTGACCCCCGATTCTAAGTTACAGCAGAGGCAGAGAAAAGAGGTACATAAAGGAAGGGTCTCAGGTATTCATGCGGGAGTAATAGGGTCAAACTGAGGTCTGGCTAGCGACATGCAAAAATCAATGAAAGACTGCACAATCGTGGCTGGAAGCCTCTGTGGATGCTCCAGAGACACAGGTAACTGTCACAATAATGTCCAGTGCAGTAGCAAGTACGTTGAAGAGTCGCTAACCCCTGTTAGGTGATTTGTTTGTTGTGCATTTGCCTTGTGTTGTTTGTTTCTACGCTAATTTTTATCATGCGAATACTCAGCTTGAAGTTCAGTGTCTCTGGTGGTTTGATTACCCTGGCTGGCTTCTCCATGCTGAGTGAGAGTATAGCTGTACATTAGCCAGCTTAGTGTAGAAACATCCTCCTTTGTCTTGTCCAGTGTTGTGTAGTATTGTAGACTCGGGCCCACTGCCAACTAACTGCCCCTGGTAGCTCAGTTGGTAGAGCACTCGGCCCGGAATGCTGGCTGTCATGGGTTCTTCAAGTCCCATCCAGGGCAGTTCTTTTCCTTGAAAGGGATTGTCCAGGATGTCGTTGATTTTTTTGTCGTGCGCCTTGTGTTGTTTGTTTCTACGCCAATTTTCATCATGTTAGTCAGACATGCCAGTTTATGCCATGATGGATCTACGAAGATTTTCAAAATCTTGCGCTTTAGAAGTAGTTAGTGACTCTCCAATGTACTTGCTACTTGACACTTCAGTTTGACTTGATTACTCCTGTGTGAACGCCTGAGACGTTGCCACATGGATCGGGATGAGGCATGAGTAAATGCATTTTGCTTGTTTCCACACTGTAACCACCAAATTTCTTCCTTGCAGATCCTACAGATACGTCACTTCTGCCTTCCACGCCTTTTGACCGCAACCAGATAGCAACAGGAAAGGATTAAGTGGGAGGTAGCTAGAGTCGTTTTTTAGATGTACCTTCAATAGTCGAAAAAGCCTGGATTTTAACTCATAGCACGCTCTTAACAAGGAAAGATTATTAGACTTAGTGACATTAAAAAGAATAAAACACCTGGTGGTGTACAAATAACTGATATATTGTGTTCTCCAGCCACACAATTGGAATGTGGGCAAAATCATTGGGAAGCACTGGCAAAGTTACTGAGTTTGACAATGTAACAACATGCTACTGAACATTGGCAGTTCATATAGAAATTTGACATAATTTTATCCTTGCTGAAAAAAGCGTAGCTATTTGATTGCCTGAAGGTGGACAATCTCATGCAGAATTTAAGGCACAAAAACTACCTCATGTTGGCAAGTCAAAAGCAGAACTGGAAAAAGAAGTGGAGTGGCATTCAACGTTTCCCTGCTCTCGTATAGCATTGACCAACACATAAGCTAGAAGATGTCTTCCTTGACTAGTATGAGATATCCCCCTGTGAGCCATCCCTGACATGAAACGTCACTAATCTGTGTGAATAGACCGGGGTACCTGAAACACCAAAGACACCAAACTCTAGATACGGTATAATTATGCATGAACAGAAAGAGGATGAAAGGCAAAGCAAAGAAACACAATTTACCTACACTCAAGACCGCTACATTTTTCCAAAGAAAAATGAGCTGCCTTGATTGGGACTCAAACCCACAACACTTCGACTGAGCTGCCTTAGTAGCTCAGTTGGTAGAGCACTTTCCCCCACAAAGTGGAGTGTTGTGGGTTCGAGTCCTACTTAGGGCAGCTTATTTTTCATTGGAAAAATGTAGCTGTCTTGAGTGTAGTTGAATTGTGTTTCGTTGCTTTGTCTTTTATCCTCTTTTTGTTCATGCATTTACCTCATCCATAGTTTGGTGTCTTTAGTGGTTTAGGTACCCCATTCTTCTCACACAGATTAGGTTCTAAATTACTGATATTGTAGGGGATATTTGATATTGTTGGGGATATTTGCCTGACCTTGTATTGTGTTGTGTAGCTTGACTTGAGCTCCTGCCAACTGAGCTGCCTTGGTAGCTCAGTTTGTAAAGCACTTCGCGCGGAAACCGGAGTGTGAGAGGTTTGAGTCCCACTCAAGGCAGCTCATTTTTCTTTGGAAAAATGTAGCTGTCTT
>JAODVQ020452390.1:0-10525 GCA_025400075.2 Phenganax stokvisi
CACTTATTTTGCAGTTCTAAATGCCTTAAAATACACAATCGACAACACAATGAGTGGAGAAAGGATAGGACTATATTATGAACTCAAAATGAAGACATAGAAATTTATATTATCTCGGTTATATAGCTTTAAAGATGGATTACGTTTTTTTTATACACCCTGTAGTTTTCCAAGTTCGTGAGTCTTCAGAATCATAAAATTTCGAATGAGCAATAAAATAAAGATTACGACGAAAAGTAGCTACTTAAATTGGTGGTATTAAGATTAGGTAGCTATAGCGTGGGGCAGAACATTCCACACACGCGAAGATTTATTAATAAGAGATTTTTGAAAGGTAGCTGTCTTACACTTTCGGACAAAGTAGTGGTCACATGCAGAGTTACTAGTTAATCTAGTTGGCCGCCAGCTCATTATAAATTTTTGTCCGATTGAACGCCTCACTAGAGCGTCGAGTGCAGCGTTCAGTCGAGAGCTACGCCTATCAAGTTTTCTTTTCAAAATGCGACACTGAAATGAATCATTCATGGTAAATTATAAACAATTATTGAATGAGGTTGAGCACAATAAGAAGAATTATCAAGGCCGCAGCTAGTGTTATCTCCCAAAGCGAAACTGAGGCGAAAAACGCAAAAAAAGGCCGCGATAATTCTTCATGTTGCGGAAAACCAAATTCACTAAATATTTTATTTGATTTTATTATGCACTTAAAAAAATTTCTGAATATCAGCTTCGCCAAGTTCGGCGAATCTTATCTTCGAGAAGAACCATTACTGTTGTTTTGAATGACGTTTTTCGCGCTCTTCAGCTTCGTTGTGGTCTCGTCTCGCCAGAATAGCGTGCATGGATGGTGGCATCTCAGCGTGGGATATTAGAACCAATTATGACGTACCAATGCGGGATAAATCACGTCATTACCTCATTATAACATCGAATACGACGATTTTTTTGCTGAAGGCTCTCGGCCAATCGTACGCCTCCATTTATGTAATTGAATAATTAACGTTGTTCAAGTTTCTCCGAATTTTCCTCACGAAGACCAGGGAAAAATGGACCCATTGTGCTTGTGTGATAGACAAAGTATTAATGTGAACAAAAAGATTACGACAGCTACAAAAAGGGTTATGAAATTTAGAAAAAAAAACGCAAGTTTGGATGGACAATGGTGTACAATTGAAATTGCAGCGGGCAGTTATATAGTCCTTGGACAACAGCACTGAAAATCAGGCACGTAGCTACGGTGGTGCGAACGGGTGCAGTCGCCCCCCAAAGAAAATTTCTGAAGTGATCTCAAATATCGTTCAAATAAGCCGAAATTCCCCAAAGTATAGTGTATGGAAAATAGTTCTCAGAGATCATTCTGTCTTATATATGTCACGTTAGAGTATGACACCCTTTTTTAAAAGGTAAATGTTGGTTTATTTTTCTCTTCCAAAAGTTCGTTTTTAATTTTCATTTAGCAATAAATATAGATGTCGTCTAATGTCCCCCCCCCTCAAAATAGTGCTGCCTCCCCATATTTTACATCCTAGCAACGTGCCCGCTAAAAATTGTTTTACTGAATACACTAATAATCTATTAAACTATTGGTCTAGCATCTAAGATTGGATTGGAAAGATTTACAAGGTAAAACAAAGTGTTTTTAAAAATGCCCTAATGAACCTTGTAAGCTAAATGGGCTTGGTACAACTTGGCTAGGTCATTATGCATGCGATGAATGACATAATAAGAGGCACTTAAAAGTCGTACAAACTTGAGTATCTCAACTCCAATATCTTTAAAGAAGTTATGCCATTTTAAAAGTCAATCAATCAATGCAACAAAATAATTCAAGGTCAGGAAGAGTTAAACGATAGCAACACAACAAGGTAGTGTGAGCTATTGCATTTTACCTAAGCCATGGTTTTGAGCTTTCTTAAAATATGGCAGACAATCAGCATACGACCATCCATCACATCCTTCAGCTTGCCAACGATCATAATCAAATGCATGTCCACGAATGTAGACCATTGCATTCAATGAAGATGAGCCTCCCCAGACACGACCTCTGGGACAATATATCACTCTATAAAAACAAGCAACCAATGTTGAATCGTTGCAGTTCGCAGAGAGCTATATGATCTGATCAGCGTAGAGAAATTCTATAAAACACCCACCAAAGTCCGGCCTCCCTAGGGTGAAGGCTGCACAAAGATGGGGCATTTGTAATATTAGCTGATCCCACCCTGCCAATATGTAAAAAGCACCAATCTTTGAAGTGAAGTATTTGACTTCATGTTTTATCATTTTTGTAAAATTCACAAGTGCACAATTTAACCACAATCTGTAGCATAAGGATCAAGGATCATTGATGATTTTTGAATTCAATCTTCCTCCAAACAATGCACTTTAACCAGGCACTTATTTTGTTCAAATCGTTATTTACAATTCTACTTATGAAACTATAATTTCAAACAGATTTACTTGCATTTACTCCTCTGGAATAAAACAACAGATAAGTTTGGCTGATAATGTATCCGCCCAAAAAAGAGGAATATTCTCTTCTCGATTCTTAACTTTTTGACTGGGAATGCACTCTAATTTGACGTATGTACAAATTTTAATCTAACTAATGCAGGAAGGCAAAACATCTTGTCAGAAAATAGGTAATTGTCTACCATATATTTTACTAATTTATAAATCATAAATTGCTTTAGACAGCACATGAATACTTTTTCAATATAATCGATTCATTTTGATATTTTATCTCAAGTCAGTACACCCCATTCCAATGACTGAAACCAATTGACTTAAATTTACCTGTTATTTAAGTGTTTTTGTGGCACTGTGTGATAAAACCAGTTGTATTTGTTATCAGCAAGGTTGTAAGTTAAAGCAGCTGGCATCTGAATTGTCCATGTGTTGTCTTTTGGACCAGCTTCAACTAGTGCAACCCTATTAGACTCATCTTCTGATAGTCTGTTAGCCAAAACACAGCCAGCAGAACCTGCACCGACAACAACATAGTCAAATTCTAGGATTGGAGCTGAAAGATTCCGTACTTTGGGTCCAATTAATCTTGCATGTTGTAGTATCTTCTTAGAATTGCTTCTCAAAGATCGACAAAAATATGACATGGCAATTGTTAAACAACAAGCTCGCTGTATCTGAAAAGCAAACAATCAGCTAATCAATAAGTAATCAATAGATCATTATATCTTAAAAAACATGTACAAAAACTAATATTACTGCTAATCAACCCATGGGTTAACTAAAGTATCTGCTAATTTACCATATCACCCATCAAGTGGCAGTGCACCCAAGAATGACATACTGGTTAGGGCGATGTTAATTGGTTAGTTAAATAATCTGCCAGTTTCTCTTGCAAAGCCATTAAATGGCAATGTGCCCCCCATTCCTGCATTGGTGCTGCAGTCGTCAGAAGGAGCAGCTTTCACTGCATAGAACAGGACTTTGATTCTTGGTGGCAACAAAATTTCCTTATGCAAAATGAGAGCAATTATGATATTAGTTTTTTAATCTGCTCTTCCTGACCCACCCTGTCGACTTTTCTCTGTTCGGGTAGACTGAAGTATGTAAAAATAAATTGCTTAACTTAAATATCCATTTGACTATAGCACATCATAGTATATATAAATATTGATCATGTGAGACACATTTATTACTTGCAACGAGAAGCTTTTCACAAGAATTTACCCTGAAGGACAAAATATGTGAATGGCAAAGACAAAGGATAATTAACCCTGTCCCTGTTGCCCAATAACCTCCTCAATTTACAATGTATTTCCTTCTTTGCCTGAAGTGACATTAGACAACGCACTGGGGTACTGGCAAGATATTCAAAGTTGAATTCTCTGCTAAAGCATGATATTTTTTGGGCATAGTACTTCTCCAAAAATACCATAGGCATGTGGTATGAACCTTAGTACTCTGATTATACAAGCATGTTGCGAAGTATATATTGTACCCGAAGAGTGACACTTGAATTCATAAGATGAACAGTGGAGAAACATATACTCCTGTATTTGCACGTGTTGCAAATAAAACACCGTGCTACCGTAGCACGTCTTTATCTAGCAGAGAAACGACTAAACTCATGAAATATTTATATACGTACCTGCCTTTTAACTCAGTTCTACTTTCAGCAATCTTTTCTTACACAGAAATACACACTTTTTGGACATGATTAATCAATTATTCTACAACTGGTCAAACTGGTGGTGGTGGAGAATCGTGACCGTGTTGTGACCATGGCAACGGATGCCTCATGTGAGTTGACTGGCTGGTACCAGTAGCTCGCACAATGGAATTATTTCGCTGGATACTGTCAGCTGTCATGAAAACTTCATGTGATAACATCATCACCCCGCTTTTGTTTGTTTCAGCAGGGATTATTGTTACTGACGTTTCTCTGCCATGAATGTTGGTTGGTTGAGGAATATTTTGTTGTAAGGGCTGGTTTTCATAGAGTCGTAATTGTCATAAACGAAAAGTCGCGATCCCCCTTAGATGCCAAAATATTCTATCTTCTTAGTAGCAAATCTTATAGATAACTTACGTATTGTCAACTGATAATTGCTTTTCTTGTAATTAGTTGGAAAGTGTTGTAATTCAACTATTTAGAAAAATCGTGGGTCTATGTTTACGACAATTACGACGTAATTGTCGTAAACAAAAAGTCACTATCCCTCTTTAAATGTCAAAATCATCTATCTTCTTAATTAAGGGTAAATCTTGTAAAAAACTTACATATTATCTAATAATAATTGCTTTTCTACTAATTAGTTGAAAACATTTGTAATGCAGTAGGGGCATAGCCAAGGGGGGCAAGGCGGGGCTTGGCCCCCCAATCATTTGAGAACCACATTTTTAAAACGTTAAAAACGGCTAGAATTATGTTGGGTGGAGGGGGGGATCATCTCACTTTGAAAACTGAAAATTTTCCCGGGTGAGCATACCCCCCAACCTTTCCAAAATGTATTCGCCCCCCAAAAGTTAGGTCCTGGCTACGCCACTGTAACGCAGCTGTTTCCAAAGTTCATGACTCTATCTTTCGGGCAATTACCACAATATGAAAACCGAGCCTTATGAAAACTAGCCTTAAACGTCGCTCATCATTAAATTATGAAAGACTTTAAAAATGTTTATCATTCACTGATTATTAATTGATAATTCACATCTGTTGTCACCATTACTTTACCGTGTGGATGGTTACATTCACACGTGCCATGGGGAAGGTTGCAGAATTTAGGTTACTTGGATTCAGGTTCAATCCAACATGAACATACGGCCAGGACATGAAAAACCACCACGTCTGCAGGGAAAAATACCACATGTGGAATTTTCTTGTCACAGCAACTGATCTCACTTTGAAAAATTTTGAATATTTTTCACCAAATATAAAACTTAATGTTGCATTTTTTATGTTTCTGAATAACCATATAGCTTGTAAACTTGATTATAACAGTATTAAAGGAGATAGCACTTGGCTTGAAATATCAATGAAAAATCACACTTGTGTTTGGCAATATTAAATCGGTTGACAGCCACAGCGCTTGTTTAAAAAGTAAGCGTTGCCGCCCTCACGCTACCAAACTCGGCAGGCGTTACTGAGTAAAGCCCGTTTTCCACTACGCAAATTTTCTCGAGCGAAAAATAAATCCAGCAACGTGATTCGCTAGCAAACTAATTTGCTGCGAAAAAGCCGAAAGCGAGCGAATCATGTTGCCAGATTTGCTTTTCGCACGAACAAAGTCGCGTAGTGGAAAACGGGCCTCAGTTGAATAAATAGGGTTAACATGCAAATGTTAAAGTAGAAAGATGTATTTAAATTTTAATAACCATCCCTTTTTTCCCAAATAACTGTCCTGTAGCAGCGATCAAAGCAAAACTACATGCAATTGGTACAAAAAAAACGCCGTTGGCAAAAGTACTCCATGCAAAAAAGTCTCCACGATGGAACCGATATACAGCTATTGCAATTGACCATAACAAAAAAGACGGCGGAGTGTCGATATTTCATCTAGCAAATATTTCTATGAATGACACATATCTTAGAGACATCCCTTTGAAGACAGCAAAATTGTCGGAAAAAAAAACGTTAATTCACCTGTACCACAGAATAAAGATCAACAACAGAAGGGCCACTCAGCGGTGCAACGTGTCCTCGTCTTTTTAAACAAAAATATGCAGTTTATTTGCCAGAAGGCAGAGCAGCGAGCCAGTGTAGCATGTTTATTGGCCAGAAAATGTCATTGACTTCCTAGGAAAATGGCGGCCAACATGCGTAATGCGACACGCGTGACACCCTTCTGTATGGATCTTTCTTCTGTGCCCGTACTTTAAAGTGGTTCAAGTAAACATTTGTCAACTGTTCCTTCAAACCATTTTATTATGACCGCAAAGGATTCTGATGAAATCGACAAGCCGCCTGTTCTCTACCATGATGGCTTCTGGTTTTCCTCTGAAGGTCAAAAATTACAACGTAAAACCTCTAATCCAAGCGCAAGTTGTCTCATGGGAGCAAGAAAATACAGTTCGTTAAAGCTGTTTTAAAATGTGCTGCTCTCTATTCTTCAAAGTAACAGATATAGCCTGCAACGAGACCCAAATGTAGTGGGCCAGTTCGGACGTCTGCTGTGAAATTTAAAAAAATCTTTGATAGTTTTGCTATTATCTTTTTCAACCAATAGTGGTCGTGAAAACTCAAATTGTTTTTATCCAAAAATCTATCAGAATTGTTTTTTGAAATCGGCCGACTAAAATCACCTCGTGTGCGCCTGACCTTAAAACGGTTGCGGTTTTGCGCCTTTGACTTTCGACCTTCAACCGAGAACAACCTTAATTTAAATAGTTGTAAATGTCTTTAGCCCACTGCTTCAGCCAGACCATCAGGCGTACTATATATATATATATATGTATGTTGATGCAGTCTTGATGTAGAAGTCACGAGTGCCTTATCACCATCTCCATCCACGGTTTCCTCGATAACCTCCTCTTGATTGTCCTCTTCCACGACGCCCACCAAATCCTCTGTTACCTCCCCCGCCACGAAATCCTCTGTTACCTAATGAAAATAAGTATTAGCATAGTAATAGTGTCGCCAGGGTCTCTTTTTGTCCTCCGTGTACACTGGGGAGTTTACGATCTAAGACGCGATACCGCCCGACGACGCGGCGTCAATTTTACTGAATAAATAGTGTCAAGAATGCTAGGCGTTATAATGAAGGCTTAAAGTCCCTTTAGAATAACCTGGTAACGAATAAATTGAAGGAAACCGATGCCGTATTTGTTACTAGGTTGACTTTATGGATTAACCATTCTAACGTTGCGAATCTTGTACGTCTCCACAAAGTCGTGAAAATGCTTCATTTGGCGGCGTGGTCATAGTCACGATGCCGTTGCAAATTCTCCTGGGACTTCTTGATACTACAAATTGTATACATTTAGCTCCCGCGTCGTCGTGTTCTAGTGTCGTGGATCGTAAACTCCCTAGTACGTACAAGATGCGCGAAGGCCCCAACGACGAGCAGGATCTTTAAAACGCTGGACATATACGACAGCACCACACAAAGTTCGTATCACGTATATTCAAACAATGATGTAATTTTCACCATCAGATAGTACTTAGGCATGGGTATTCCGAGTCATATGTTCCAAACACATTCACGCCAAGACTAGCTTACTGTCGATTTCCGGTCACTTTTCAAAGTGCAGTTTCCAAGTTTGTTGCTAAATTTGAAATACTGGGCGGGAACTTGTACTCGCGTCAACAGCTTGCGAAGTTTACTGCACCGAAGTAATCGAACTCTATTGTAACACGATTTAGAAAAAATCTAACTACGTGATTGGTTTGCCTAAAACTTTCTCCCGGCGAAATATACTGATAGCAAAATTCTGCCTAGTGGAAAACGGGCTTAAACCACAGATTAGAGGCAAAACAGATATCCGACTGCCCCCAAATCGCGTAAGTCTATTTTCATGACCACCATGTTCCTAGCAAGTGCCCTAAAACAGGCATCCCCCGGAACACATGATTCCCAAAATGGCACCCAGGGGTGGCGGTTTCTTTTTAGGGCACTTGCTAGGAACATGGCAGACACACGAAAGGACTTACGCCAAAATCATAGGCTTCAAGCTTAAGTCGGATATCTGTATTTTCTCTAATTTGCGCTGAAACCCTCTAAAGCTCAATACGAAATTCACTAACCTCCGCCACGATTATATTTCGGTGGCATAAATGTTCCTTCAATACTGCCATTGTCAGCACCAACCCTGCGACCGGGCGGAAGATAATATTCCATTCTTGATTTCTTATTATTTGCCGTTTTTTTCGGTCGTGAGGCATCATCAAAAGTTATCGGAGTAATTCCAGCCCGTTTTCGCCTAAATAAAATACAAATTATAAACAAGTGACCTACACTAATAGACCACTAGATTTATATGTCATTGCATTGGAAAAATAGAAAATGTATTGCCTAGATACATTTTCCGAAGAAAACCAAACGATATCTATTTTAGGCGGAAATTGAGCGGTACTTTGCTATACAACACCTTCAATATAGACCACAAAGTATCAAGTACTATGGAACAAGCTAAAAATTATGAGTCAGCAGTAAAACAAGACACAACAATGTTGTGCTGCACGTATTGTTAATAATTGTCAACAATATTGAACAATATTGTTTATGTTTAATCATGCTGAATAATATTGTTCACAACTGTGAACAATAGGTGCAGCACAACTTTGCTGCATCCTGTTCGTAAGGCCGCCTTAAAGGCAGATTTCCATTCGGTGCAAAATGTCGCGCAATCGACATTTTGCGATCGCTGTGTTTTGAATTATCAGCTGCCAAGCGGAAGGCATCTCATTAGATGTGGTTCAAAGAACAAGTTTCAAAAGAAAGCAATCGCAAAATATCGATCGCGCGACATTTTGCACTGCAAAATGTCGCACGATCGGCATTTTGCGATCGCTTACTTTTGAAATGAGTGCTGTGAACCAGAACCAATGATATGCCTTCCGCTTGAGAGATGACAATCCAAAAGAAAGCGATCGCGACATTTTGCTCTGAATGGAAATCCGCCTTTACGCGATCAAAGTAGGAATTTTTCACAGGGAAATTCTACATTCCTACAAATTTGGAAGAAATATCAGAGTGAAGTAGTTCAGTGTAGAGCACTGAATAAGTTCCCTGAAATCTTTTTAGCAAATCCTTGAAAACTTAGGATTTATATTCGAAAATCAACTTTGATCACAGAAACTTTGACAGTGTAAACCGGCCTGCCTTATCACCATTGCAAACACATGATGATTTTTACGTGTGCACGAAGTGTTAAAAAGATCATGGTTTGCTAATCTTACTGCAGTGAACGATTTTCCCCATAGTGAGAAAAATACTCAAGCGTTAAGGCGCATTCCATTTGAGTAGGTTTCGCTACAATTTTTGCTACGATTTTTCTCGTGTTGAACGATGTGATAGAGTGGATAAATGGCGAATATAATTGATCCAACAATTTTGTAAATGCACTTTTCAGGCAACCTACTTAATCACATACGCTAAGAGGAGAAAAATCGCGGAAAAAATCGACCGCCTGAAGACAAGTCGCCATTCAACAACATAAAAAATAGTACAATAAAGTAAAGCATTGCAGATGTTGTGATACGCCACAGATTAAAGACTGTACAGATATCCGACTTCCCCAATAATCGCGTTAGTCTGTTTTTGTGGCCGCCATATTGTCCTTAAAGAAAGGCATTCATCCCCACCCGAACACATGATGTCAAGATTGCGCCCGGGGGGTGACGGTGTTCGTTTACGGCATCTGCTCATAAATGGCTTCATGCCTGAGTTGGACATCTGTGTAATCTTTAATCTGTAGTCTTCCCTGTAAAGGTTGAAATGAAAAAAAAATAATAACACTCTTACTTTTCATCGAGAACAGTATCCGTTTTTACAAGCGAAGGCTCTTTTGTCGTAGTAGTAACCTGCTATAGAAATATATATCACATTTACAAGGAATTTTTTTCAGATTAATGAAAGCATACTAAATAAAATAAATCTGCAAGAAATTCAGAAACACGGGTTTGTATCTCTCGTATACGCAGAGCGGTTACAATTTTGAAAAAATGCTTTGTAAAGAAATGCATAAAGCGTCTGCGGAGGAGGGAGGTTTTGTATTCTAAGCGCTTGATTGGTTGCTCGTCTTAGCAGAGCTAGCTTGACGGACTTTACATGGATGTAACTTACGTTGGGTTTAGTTGTAATCCAAGAGAGGGACACGTGATTGTTATAAGATGGTGGGGAGTGAAATAGATCCTGAAAAAAAAATTATCAAGATTAGTAAGGTCTATAACGCACACTACATGACAAATAGTTAATAACTTCTAAAGGCTGTTTTCCAGTTACGCGTTTTTTACACGAGCGTACACGCACGTAAAAGTTAAGATTGCAATAACACCTATTATATAATAAATCGCAAGAAGAAACGTTAAGAATATTGAATTCTAAATAACTACGTGTCTACT
>JAODVQ020452498.1:0-10524 GCA_025400075.2 Phenganax stokvisi
CCCACAACCTCAGTGGTGAAAGGCGCATATCCTAGCGACTGCGCCACCGAAGCCCACATTGCTTATTATATCGTGCTCTGGGCACGATTTTTGCTGGAGCATTGGTTCAGTGTACCTATTTCTGTATTTATGGAAAAATCCAGCAACAAACACCCCTCCCTCCTTATACAACACTTCGGTTGGTCAATCGCCAGTTGGCTTTCGCATACTTGCCAGCGAGGCGAAAAAATCCATGGCCTTCGTTATCGTTACGAGTCAATGGCTCGAATCCGTACTCCTGTTGTTTCAAAGACCCTAAGTCAACTTTGGTAATCATTGAAATCTATTTTCAATTTTATACTTGAAAAGCATGTACCAACGAGATCAAGGAAAGCCAGAAGTGAATATACACCTTAGCTCACAAAAAAACTTTAGAAGCTTCATGTACTATCGCGGCTTTGACGACCGAGGGTTGTACCCTCCTAATTTTGTATCAATGGTTTACAAATACACTGAAGCTTACTTTTTGCTAGTTGTTAGCCGTTCGCCCGACCCACTTTAATTCCCTTTCCCCCTGTCCGCCATGTTCACCCGCATCTTTCTCTGTCCAGTCTTGGGACTGCCAGGCGTGGTGCGTCATTCTACATATCACAAAAACTCATCCAATAATTGTTTTATTATATATTCCACGAAAAAGAGCATAAGAGGACGTATGAAAGACTCTGTTACTAAACTTAGAAGTAACAGCATAAACATTAATAAACAATAACAAGAAAGAACATTATAAAGTAATAGTTTACAACAAGATTTCTAACTGTTGAAATTGTTCTGTGAAAGGTCTGTTAGCAGTGTCAAACAGTACGCAAAATTTAATTACTTATTTAAAAAACATTGCATTATATACGTATTGCTGAGAGTAACATTACTTCCAGCAGGTTCAACCGACAGATAACTCAGTTATCTGCAGGTTGCGTGATTGCTATATTTTACTGCAAGCGATTAGCCAATCAAAACACATAAAGTTACTAGAATGTATAATAATTGTAGTTGTTTTATGTCGTGGACGCACGATGCCATTCCACTAAAGCACGTCGGACTGTTTCTTGTTTTAGTTGAGGAAAATGAACTTTATAAGCTTGCAAAATTTCTTCGTCAGATTTCAAAACTGTCGTCACCAGTTCTCCAGTCTCGTTCTCAACTATTAGCTTGTCATTGACGATGACGACAGCACGTTTATTTGGATACCAAACAGCACGTGGGGATGATGTAAATGGAGAAAGGCCAGCCATCACAGCTTGATATGCATCTTCTGCGGGCTGGAGAGAATCGTCCAGATTGTGATGGAGATCGAAGAAGTAAAACATTCTCCAATGGCCAATAACAAAATCTAGGCCTTCTATTGGTGGGTTATTACGTTTCATCGTATCTCCTTTTCCATGCATACGTAAAATCTTTCCATCATGGCGAATGTATTTGTATTCTAGAAAACTATCTTGAAAGATTGGAGACTCTTCGGCAAAATTCATGGAAATTGTTCGAAACGTAGCGAAACCAGAACCACAGTCAACTAAATGGACATCATTTTCATTTTCAAGACCGTAGATCAAGAGTAATGTATGGTCATTTAGCGTTGTGACAGTAGACGCTACTGTAGAGTTTAGCATTTTGACGGAGAATCCTAGAGCTTTTAACAAACCCCATGTGAAGGGTGCTATCTCACAGCAAAGGCCCCCTACACCCGAAGTGCAATTTGTTTTTATTTCTTCATTGGAAGGCCGTTTATTCCTGTCTGAAGCACCAAGCAAGGTAATAGATTGAAAAGCAACATTTTCTTGGATAACTTGAGCTATTTCGTCCAAAAGATTCTTTCGGTCATTCTTTAGTCGTTCTTCAAATTTTTTTATTCCCCAGGAATTAGAGAGCAGCTCTACTGCTTCATTGTATGTAAACATTTTTATCTCTTGGGCCATTTTTTTCTTAAAACTCTAAACAAACGTAAATGTGCTTAGTACTTTGCATGCTTTGGGGACTAAAAATTTTGCAGTATACTGGTTACGTAAATGTGTTTTGTACAACCCAAAACGTATAAATAACTCACATTGAGTCTGTTACAACAATGTAGTTTGTACTCTTGTTAAAAAGCTATAGAAATTGACAACTGCATTCAGTAAGGATGGAAAAGCATTTCGTGGGCATTGCGAGGAGTGAATGTTTTATAAAATTTTATTATAACAAAATAGATTTTAAACTGCTGCTAGCGAATTGTATGCTAACCGTCTGCTTCACAGAACTATATTGTCGGTGACTAAATGATGACTTGCTTTCCTAAATTCAGATTGGCTGCGTGAGCAGGCACCTTTTTGTACTCCAAGATTGCAATATTCTCTGAAACTTTTATTTGCAAAAGAGTGTGCAAACGTTTTAAAGCAAAAAATATCTACAAGCTGTTCTTAGATGGAAATTTGACTTTGAAATTCACCAAGATAAGTGCCTTTCAAAAAGGAGGCACTTAATTTAGCATATAAGTCCTGTGATTAGTCCTTTCATCTGCAAACTGCTTTCACATGGTGCTAACTGTCGTGTATGAACAGTGGCAATATCTCTCAACGACCAACATATTCTATCTTCGAAACTTACTTCGTCTAACAATTCCACTACTAATAATTTGTTGGAAAGTGTTCTTATTCAGTTGTTCAGAAATATCGTGAACCTATGCTTACGACTATTACTACGATATGAGAATCAGTCCTTAGGTTGGTCTTGGAAAACCAGCTCTTTAACCTGGTCTTGTAAGAATGGAAGATGTTAGGTTTTTCAGTCCTGGAATAGACTGAAGGATTCGGCAGCGTACTTGTTGTGCTCTTGGCTTAATCTAAGCGGAATACTGTTTTAGTATTGTAGCTGGAAAATGAAAAATTCAAGGAACATACCATCTAAGGAATTTATATTCCATTATACAAAGCGGCATTTTCCCACTGTACATACGATTTATCGCACGAGCAATGTGCGACTCTAACTTTATACTGCGTATACATTCTAATGAAACTGCTCTGGTACTTGAATTCACCAAGATAGTCAAGTACGTACTTACACATATAGTGTAAATATTCAGTTCGAGAACGGGTAAATTCAAGCACATATGCATGTAAAAAGTGTATCAACATATTAGTCGAGTAAATTGGCAAAGGTCCATGGCAGCGTCTAGTGCCGGCAATGCACACCTATATTTTATAATAGCGCCCTGGGAATGATTGGTACTTAATGCTTCAACTTGTACTGACAAATTGATAAGATATGTGAAGGCGCAAATCATTTCTCCTCTGGGCTATACACTGCAGCATTAAAAACCTGTACACAGCCTAAACTAGTTACATGAGATACAAGAAGCAAAGGAGTGAATTTTGACAGGAAAAACATCCTCTCACCTTTCTATTAAATCGTTTCAATGATTAGTCCAATAAAAGCTTCATTACAAACTGTAAATATGTATTTAAATCAACACAACAGACCCCAAAATATTTTCAAAATAATTTCAAATATATATTTTGCAAACACTCGGCTGCCCGTATCACTGACCACTGAATCATTGTGATCACTGCAGGACTCGCACTCTCCGGAAACCACGAGCTGTGTACGAAAGTGAACGAAGAGGAAAACAATGTTCTTTATTTTTATTGTATTATTGTTACTGGTACTGGTTAAAAGATCGGGTCATTTCACGTTCTTCGGGCTCTTGAATGGGAAAGTTTAGAATAGGGACGATGTATGACTTAAAGCAACGTTAGTGTATCTGATTGTAGTGTACTGATCATCTTTAAAAGAGTTGTAAAGGAACGTTATGCAAACTATTTGCGACCATTCTTACTCAGATTTGGTTATTCCAAAGCCAAGACGCCAGTTTTTTGAAAACGTTTTAAATACAGGGCGGCTATAAGGTTTGGAATAATCTCCCGCACGAAGCCAAAGAATGGCAATCTAGCATCACTTTTAGAAATATAAAACAAAACTCGGCCGGATCACGCCATTGGACTCGCCATCAAAATAGTTTCTTATGAATTAGTATATAATTATATTTTATTTATTAATTTTTTTCTTTTTTTTTTTGTAAATACGTTTTTGCTGTGTTAATGATGCCCTTTGTGGAAACCAACTATTTTTGTTGTCAAGGCTAGCGTCAATAACTAAAATTTTACATACAGTGCATTACATGCACATACACACATCGTGCTCTGCTGGAACAAGAAAATTGTAAAACACTGAGATCCCTCCCCCCGTTCGTGACACTTAGGTCGGTCAATCACCCGTTTGCTTCTACATACTTGCCAGCGAAGCGAAACAATCCATCGTTTTCGTTATTGTTTAATAAGAATCAGTGATTCAAATCCTTACTCCTGCCATGTTATCAAAGATTCTTTGTCGCCAAATGTATCATTAGTTGTACTTCATAGATCTAGACTACAGAGAGCAGTGAAGCATTTCATGATTCTTCGTGCATCCTACAAGATGGTTGCAGCGAAGGGACTCTATTTTTGACTTTCAAGTAAAATGTCCGAGTTTTTCCTCGTACTGTCTTTGTCAAAAACCTTGGGATGTGTAATATTCCGCATGACAAAATGTAACTGAAACGCGCTCTCCGCTTCAGTATTGATCAAATGAACAAATTTCTTTTGCTCGACTAAATTTTTTTCTTTCGCACATAGTGCTAATTTTATGTATGGAAATACCATTGATGTATATGGGAATGTTGATAATGTTATTGCTGTATTTTATCCTACTTAACAAGAGAGTAGAAAGAAATGGAAAATATTTTACTGTACATACAGCTAATACAAGTATATTTGCTTCTGGCAAATGCACTTGTCCTACACTCTCGCCAATGAGCACGCCAATGCCCTCGTCAGTCAACCAATCATACTCGAGTCGTATCGTATACCTGTTCCCGGCCTGCAACTTTGTATCCCATTGTTGCAACAACTTTAGTTCGACTAGTTGGGACTCATTCTTCGATGAACAAAGTATAACTGTTGCCGGTTGATTTGTTGCAGCTGCTACAAATTGTGTCACTATCAGTTGCATGAAATATTTTTTCCGGAATAAATAAGAAGAAAACTGAAAAGTTTCCTCGCAATAGGCGCTGAAGCCTGAAGCAGTAACTTTCAAAGCACTTACGCTCTTTGTCTTTGTTTCGTTAGCACCGACGTATAACGTTTATACGCACGAAAACACATGGATTGCTCTCAAGATAACGAGTTTCCATCTCATATAGTATTGCCATTGGCATTACTATTTTTGTAATGACCTGTAGATAGTCTAATATTTATCATGTAGACAATACTGTCCAGGCAAGTTTACGAAGTTTGCGTCACTTTTCATTTATTTTTGTTACCATATTGACATTGGCGTAGTCCAATATCACGTTGACAAACTGTGCAAGCATATTTGCGAATTTTCATTCCAATGTGTTTGTTGCAGTTTTGCGCCGGTTTTCCACAAACTAGTCTTCTCGTGCGAGGCGAAAGTTCTATTGCTAAAGTTCAAAAGAATTGCTCAAAAATTTAATTAGTTCCAGTTGATAACAAGGTCTGCTCGACTACCATTGCTAGGGGAATTGTTACTATCTGTGCTATTGCCAGGCGATATTCCAAGCTTTAGAAAACAAATAGTAAATTTGAGCGTTTCTACTTTGACAGCATGACCTAGCAAATTCCTAGTTTCTCCATCATTGTGTAAAGATATCGTTATCGAACCCGAACGCGCGAGTGAACGCTTATTTCAATCGCTCACAATAACTTCGCTCTTCATTGGATCCCTCTTAGTGGGATCATAAGAAAAGGCCCTTTATGTCTCCTGGAACAGCTTTATGTGAACATTTACATTTTTGCAACCCAGTTAGATATGCGTCGCTGAGTAATTTATGCAAATGTTCATCGAACCGTGCTGTATATTTGTTCATGCTGATTTATGCAAGTCGCATTCATTGACAACTTGTGATCGCGAACAGTTTACGGCTTGCTACATAGTCTCAAGATGGTCGATATCCGTCCTTTGAATGTATTCATTTTACTCTCATTTGCTTGCTTTCTGTTGTCTTTTAGCGTGGTAAGTTGCATTGATTGTTTGCGTTATTATTTTGCCTTTTAAATTAATAATATTGACGATATTAAATCGTGCGTATACAAATAGGTTGCAGGTATGTTATATATAGCAGCTGTGAAAATGCAAAAAGCGCATGACATTTTTAGTCAGTGTTTATATGATGCATCCTAATTTCTTACATTTGTGTAGTTAACGCCGGATCTAAAGCGCATTTTCTCGTGTTTTGTAGCTTGTGTTTTTAACTTAGCTTTATTATTTATTAATATTAAATATGCTGCTGTGTAGTAAGAGCGAAAATTGTTGTAGTTGTAACCCATCTGCGAAGGCCTGCCGGTATTCGTAAGTATCATCGGATTTAGGCTATATCAAGGAGCAGGCTCCGTGTCAGCGCCGAGCGAACTTCGTGCCAGTTAGATAAGTACTTATCAAGTCGTGCGTAAACAAATAGAAGCACGCAGAAGTAGTGAAAAAGAAAAGCGCGAGGCATTTTTAGTCGTTTATCTGTGGTGTTCATCCGGCATGTCAGTCTTACTGTAGCAGTACTAGTTTAACGTCTTTCCTGGATTTTTGTACAAACTTGACACTTGTTATCACTGGTCTGTGTCTGAAAATGTTGCAGTTTTCTCTTGTCAAAGACGAAGTCAATATAATAAACAGAACTTGCATGGATTCAGTTTCACTTCGGGTTTCTTGTCGAAAATGAGGTCCATGCAAAGAACTACAAATTAGTTCAGTGGCTATGGGTTCAGGGCGTTTCATACTATCGTTTGTTTCAGTCTTTGCCCTTGTTCAAAATTGTTTCGCTTGACTAACAGCGCACTTGATAGGATGTTTTCTCCTCAACACGTTTCCGGAGAGAAAGTTCCATTACATTCTATTAAATTCTTGTGGGTTGTGGCCAAAAATATTTAAGGAACCACAAAGTATAGCATTTCATTCGTATAAAATGCATTTGAGTATAAATTGTTTGTCAAATACGATTAGAACTTGAACCGTTCAATAAAGAGAAATGCTAGTATATTGCACTTGTAGTTGCTATATTGTGCTTACCAGAGTGTAGCTTATGTTTGGAAGTGAAATGCTGTTGCTTTGTAGTTTTGTCAAATCTGAATTGCAACAAAATTGCACTACTACTTAAAGTAGATATCAGTGAAATAGCAACTCATCTCTGCTGTACTGTTGAGCAGCCAAGTGAGCATTTTGACTTGTTTACTGTTTTGCTTAAAACGTGGCAATTTGCATAAATTTGCTACACAATTAAAGAAAGAGGCTTTATTATATAGAAGTATATTACAGGGGGGAGGAAAAGTAGTCAGCTTTTTTCCCTTTACCCTTATCAATTTTCACGATTTAGCACTTCAAGTGTAAGCCAAACTAAGGGCTGTTCACGTGGGGCAAAGTTTCATGGCTAATAAGTTTTGTGGACAAACATATTGTAATACTATGGGAAGCTTTTTCTACCCTTAAATGTCCTGGGGGTTTGAATTTCTGTCTTGTTCATGTAAATATGAAAGTGACATCTATTTAGAAGTGTTTGCATAGAAATATATCAGTGTTTACGACTTTAGATGTAATAAATTGCCTGAAAGAATAGAATCTTCAATATATCATATGCGACAAGAGTCTCAAGTAAAATTGTTGAACACCCACTAGAATTATATGGTGTGCTATATAACAGAGTAAAATAAAAACAAAGTAACAAGAGCAATGGCATGCACTTCCAGTGAAACATTCCCTTAACAAGGCAGCAGTTAATAAGCAGTTCTACCTCTAAGGATAAGACCACTTTGCACATTGACGTTTAATTGACTTGATATATTACTGTAACTGGGTGCACAGGCAGTTCAACTAGCGAGTGAATTGCCTGGCGTCAGTCAAAGTAAAATATATCAGTAGCATACAGGGTGACTGTGTAGTTGACCTAGTGACTAGTGAGAGTTTTCCCCTGACAAGTAAAATTGTACTCAATCTGACCAAGTACAAAGTGCTTTGTAGCTAAATTGCATTTTTTGACAGAACAATGATTAGGAATGAGGTATCTCATATATTTATACCTGCTATGAAAAACTACAGGGTTTCTTTAGAATATATACCATGTACTAGTATCAAAATGAAATTAAAGTGAAGTTTATTCTTTGGGAGATGTCATCAAATGGCAATTAGTCATCTTAAGTTCCTTTATATGCACTGATTGTACACCCAACAAAGTACATTAGTCTGGCATTAAACCTATAAGTCGAATTAGAATGCATTGATTGCCGATCAATGAGTTCATTAAAAATGTTCGTTGGAATTATAGAATGCAGAAAGTGAAGGTGATGGCAAGAATATGTCAGACATTTCAAACAGTACAGACGAGACCTATGATAAGTGTTATGAGGACAGGTTTACCAAATTTCCTTGTTCAAGTACTGTAAGTACAGTCCTCTTTAATTCTGTTATTATGCATATATTCAATGATACACATTATGATAGGCATATTTTTTATGTGGATGAGTTTTTTACAAGTTGTCTTGTTAACTTTTGTAGATACTTGGTAATCTTCTCCTCATCATTTTCTATGGTGGATTGCTCATGATTGCAGCGAAATTAATATCAGGTTAGCTGGTGCATTTGTGCAGTGTAATATATAGTGGTATAGCATTTTCCTTATTAACTATTTTATTGGAAAAGAATTAAAGTGGAAAGAGTGGGAAGTGGACCATCGTATTAAGCTTGGCAAATTTGTATGCACTGTGTGGCGCGGTACAATGAAGTGCAGTTTAGCTCAGTGCAGTACTTGTACAGTCCAACTTATGAGTAAGATTGTACTGTGTTTCATGGCATATAATGTGCTAATTCACTTACTCTGTTATTTAATGGGAGGAAAGGAGAAATTATTCTATTCTGAGGGTTGACAACCAAACTTTTTGGGTTGGCGCCCTTCTATGTAGCCAAGAGCCAGCTTGACACAAGGGTTCCCATCATCAAGTACCCTTCTGGTGTTTAAAAGCATAAAATATTGGAAGTGTTGCATGTTTAAGAGCCTAGGGCTTTGAGGAACTAGGGAAACTACATGGCGTTAAAATGAAGTGATGTCAAGAAATGGAGCGTGCTAGTGTATTGCTATCAAATGGGTTAACATTCGTAACTTTATTATGTACATTTGTTTCTTAGATGGAGCTGAACTGTTGCTAGATCTTGGGTTACCTGCGGGTCTCATTGGTAGGTGTCAGCAATCCTAGATTAAGTCGATTAAGCACGTAAAAGCTCGGTAGTTGGTACCACCCTATTTCAGTAGGCTTCTGGTTACTTATGAGTATAGTTTGAGGGTGCACCACATATATTTATTATTGCAAAGCTGTCATGATGTACCCTCAAACTAGTACTCATATTGTTGTTTTTGTCATGGAAAACTACAAGAATCGTCTTGCTGGTTACTTGTTTTGAAAGTGCATTACATTCTTTTATACTGTAAATCCAACTTCCATTTGCCAAATTCATTATTGTTTAAACTGATGTGCAATAGGGTAGTAATTTTAATACCATGTAATCTTGCTTCTTATGTAGGTGGTATTGTCCTACCTTTGCTTGGAGCAGTGCCAGATTCTGCTATTATTATTGTGTCTGGCTTGAAACCGGATGCCCAAGATCAACTGTCCGTTGGTATGGGGTAAGTTTTCACCATTTTGCAGTGAAGTGCATGAGGCCACTTGGTCTTAAGTTTATTTAGCTTTGCCAGTTCGGTTGGGGTCACCACAACAGCATAAGTTTATTGCTGTGGACCCTGTTTTACCTATCTCACCCAGTCAATAGAGAGGTTCAGATTTGACTTCCAATACCAATACGACTACCATTTGTCAAGATTAACCAATGAGATGAGTCTTGTCTAATTGATTAACCAATCAAATATGTGTTTAGGTAACAAAAGGTAGCGGTAGCGGTAGTGGAAGTCAGATCTGAACCTCTCTAATATTTCCTGTGGCAGAAAACCGAAGTACCTGGAGAAAAGCCATGACTTTTGGTAGATCGTTGTTGTTGCTCTTTTCACATGATGGGTAGGTTTGAGTCACATGAGATTCGGTTTGAGTCGCTGAGATTCAGACCCACTACGAAGAGGTGAAAGGAAAGTGCGCTGAACACTTCGCTACCAATGCAAAGCCCCTAGATAACGTACAATCATATTATCCAGCTAAACCTAACTGTATGTTTCCTGCTGCAGAACTCTTGCAGGCAGCACTATCATGTTACTAACCATTGCTTGGGGAGGAAGTTTGTTCCTTGGAAGATGTGATCTTGATGACAATGGCGAGGCTATTGAAGAAACTGGAGAAGGCGTTGACTGTAGAAGACAGGTAAGCATTACAGAAAAAGCAAAGATGTATTCACTGGGGATATGCTGGTTCCATAGCTATAATCCTGGCCAAAAATAATGGGAACAGCCGCACAAGTACACGACTTTATTACTAT
>JAODVQ020452708.1:0-10521 GCA_025400075.2 Phenganax stokvisi
GGTGAATATTACAAGCATACTCTTTATATTTTCTGGCAGAAGAATTTTCTACTATATCTAGGAACTCTTCCAAGGTCTTAAACATTCATTTTAGCGTTTATGCATCTTAAACTGAATCATTCATTTTACAGAAAACAAATCGCAAAGTACTCCGTAAACATTTGGTGAATGAGTTGAGAAAAATGGACAATGCTAAAAATGGATTTGAAAGTTCGACTGGTTCTAAACAATATTTCTCGAAAAAACAAGATGGAGTCCCTATTTACGACGTTGTTAATTTAAACGTAAGATAGTTTAGGAATTTTTTTTCGTTAAATATTGGTGGTGTAGAAAAATGCGTTTTGTTAGAGTTTCCAAGCACTGCCAGTTTTATTCATTAAGTCAAGTTTTCTTCTGTATTAGCCCTGGATTAATAAGAGATGTCTCGATGTCCATCTCTTGGGTTGTGACAGTGGTAATGCATTGAGGTTAATATTAGATGTGTTTTAATACACAGGGTGAAAGTTGGGTCAAAGTTGGTTCTTATACACCAAAGAATGGGCTAGAATTGACTGGGTGAGTAAAGTAAACTTGCTAGTAAATATAGTAGTACAATCTTCGGTTGGTATCTTGATTCACTTCACCAAGTTGATAATAACGCTTCCAGTTTCCTCCTGTAGTAATATTTGATTAATTTCGTGAAAAGTTTCATCTTATTAATGGTAGTTTCTATTATATTCAGGCATATTGTCTGGTCAGGTGGCGGACTTAGTACTCCTTCAGATACGCAGCCACAGTAAGTCAAATACATATCACCGTAAATGTAGTTTTCTCTTGTAGTAGCACTCGGTCAATAAGAGATGACTCTTACTAGATCCCTAGGAAGAACTGTTCAAAATTGATAGAAATATCCAATAGTTTATTGATTTGTTTTCTTGCTGTTTTTGGTTCTCATGTGGACTATTTTTTTGTAACAGAGTTCACTCGGCCACCAAAGTCCAAGAAATTATCGATAGAAATGTCTTGATAGCATTGTGCGTGATATTAGCTATCCTGGCATTGGCTGTGATTGTTGGTATTACTCTCTGGATCATTGTGAAATTTAGATGTAGTTGCTGTAATGAGGTAAGAATCCAGCTTACGGGATCTCTATAGGAGAAGCACTTCAGACCTGATGGTTAAACTTTTCTCGGCTTATAGAAACCAGAAGATGGTTATGTCAACGGTCAGGCTGTTAAAAACAACATCAACAGATAATGAAACTACATGAAGTATGGGATCTACTGCTGGCCAGTAAACCATAGTCTACCATTAGAAAAGTCTAGTTTGTAGAAAACGGGAAAAACGTGAGCTGTTTATGCAGTGTTTCCAAAATGGAGCGTTTCACACCTGTGCTGCATGTGTAATTGCTTTTGAGTAACACAAACTGTTAGGCATTCAGTAGAGCTATTTAAATGACAAATATTGTACAAGCTCATGACAGACTACCTCCTCAAGGCTCAAAGAATTTGCAACTCATCCTACCACGTTTTCATGAAAAAAACCTTTTTTTTATGCCACATTCATGGCAATGGATAGGAATTGAATTAAGTAAGAAGGCTTTTCAATTAATGTTACCAATAGAAACGATATAATTGTTGTATATCGCAAAATGACGCCGAACTTGCATAAGGGAATTGTGTACATAATTTTTTAAAATGAATAAGTTAGTAAACTAAGGCAATGAACGTTTTATTGCAAAAGCAAACATCTCGTTCAATCCTTTGAAATTTTACTAGTATATTTTATTATAATGTAATTCAGTTGTTAGGGCACTCAGTTACGCTATACATTCTTGCTAATGTCATTTTTATTACCTGCGCACGTCGCTCATGCATATTTTATTTTCATTATATTTTTTTTACAAGTGTTGGTATTCACCTAGGCAGAAAATATATTCATTAGCTTCAATCGTTTGTGATGAAAAACAGTTCAATTATGCTGTGCAGGGCTTGACTTCGACAAAACATCTTTCAGTGCAAAAGCCGTCTGTAGATGAGATATTTGTTCAAAATAGATAAATGAGTTTTAAAGAAGGACATATCCTTTGAAGGTTGCATGCATAAAGTAAAAGCCTTGGAGGTAAGTTGTGGTACCTCAGAGGTCCTGTTTCGACATAGAGCGTCATGATAACTTGACTTGCTCTCGCATGAAAATTAAGAAATATTTATAAAACTAAAATAGCGATATGTTTGGATTATCTAGCGCCAAGATTTCCTGAGTTTTGACAAGTTCTTCAAACTGTCAAGGTTTGTCATCTTTCTATTTTAATTCCAACAAACATACATGTTAGCACACGCAAACAATTTTAAACAATATAAGGAAAACTTTTTAGCAAAGGAAACGTTTTGCTCGTAAGGAATTGCATATTAATATGTTATTGTTTTCGTCGTTCTTATGTAGAGAAATATTATTCTTGACGTTGGAAGCAGAGCCTGAATGCGTTTTTAGCTTAATTTCATTCTTAATGCTTTCTGAAACCAAAACGTTGAACAATTATTATTTGGTCGTATATTCATGTACTCGTGTAATGCCTAGTTTTCATTCATGTTGCTGAGGTACATTGTCTGTGGTCACTGGCGAGTGAAATCTTTTGTCTATCAGAATTATTGTTTGTCCTCAATGATTCGAACAAAAGTCGTGAGACTTTCGGCGACTATTTAGAAATGTGGCTTAGTGCACCAAATTATATACATACAAACGTATAGGATTAGTTTTAAAGAAACTCTGTTTCTTTTAGGAATTAATCATGTTGGTCGCTAGAGTTGAGAAGAATCGTGGAAGAAAATTTTTGTGTGCCGTCCTGTTTTTGATAGGAGCGATGTCGTTGTTCACTTGGCATCTAGTTATTGATGGTGGTCAGCAAAAATGGCTTATAACTTTCCTTGCAATTAAACGACATTTGAACACATCTCAGAACACTCAATTTGGCATCCTCAAGAAGACCAAGGCAACACAATATGGTTTTCATGCGGATTTAAAGAAATCTGTAGGCATTTTAAAGAATTCTGCGAAGTCCAAAAGTGTTCTAAAAACGGAGTCATTTCCTATAAAAGTTTTGATCATAAGCCGTGGTCGGTCTGGTTCATCATTCTTGGGAGATCTTTTCAATGAGAATAAGAATGCCTTCTATCTTTTTGAGCCGTTGGGCTGGTCTAGCAAGAATCCCCGGAGCAGTAAGGATAAAGCTTTTAAGATCCTCGACGATCTGTACAAGTGTAAGTTCACTGAGAAAACTTACTTGGATTTCTTGATGCGTAGCAGCTCTTTTCGCAGAAAGAGTAAGAAGTTGGCCACATTTCCAGGACAGTGCAGCCATTTATCAAGAAGTGCTTCAGTTTGTCTTAGCAAAATTTTAAGATATTCCTGTTTGCACTCCAAGAGTGTCATCGTTAAAGTTTTGACCCACAGACTGCCTGATGGTGGACTATGGGGCATCCAGAAAATCTTGGATGCGAATGGAGATCTCCGAATTATTCAATTAATTCGTGATCCACGTCGAGTTATAGCATCAATGATGAAGGCTGGATGGTTTAAAGGAAAAAATTTCACTTCTCAGGTTCAGCTCGTGTGTAATTCAGTTTGGGAGAATATAAAACACGTCAGAAGTAACTCTGGTTATTTCAAAAGTCGTTATAAGCTTCTAGTGTTTAATGATATGATGATTGACCCATATTCAACGGTGGGCGAGTTGTATGATTTTCTCAATATGGGTTCTGTCCCACAATATATATTCTCTTGGATAACCCGAAACACTATGGGCACTACACAGAATAATAAACGTAGATCAACTTATAAGACTTATAGGAATTCTACGGAAGTTTTGAACAGGAAAGTTGACTTCAAGGAATTTGAGGATAAAATCATTGATAAGTATTGTGGCAATGTAGTTAGGTTTATAGATCAGGTTAGGAAAAATAATTCAGCTTCGGTATAAACGAATGGTTTTGGCCCTGGGCACGAGGTTTAAATTTTTGTTAAAACTAACTTTGTATCCGACACTAGGAAAATACAAGCAATCCAGTGTAAATTTTGTAAATCTATGTATGAGACTAATCTATATTTGAGTCACAACTTGAAAAAAATCTGCATTTTTCTTTTTGGTTAATTAAATTTTGGTTTTTTTATTTTTCTTAAAGTTACTGTATTCAACCAGGCTACTCAATATATGCTTAGCTGCCGCAGTTTACTGAAGAATGATTTATGGAGTTGGAAAAGCCAACTCGCGCAATTCCCTGGGTTTTAACTATTCCAAATTACAAACCTCGGTTCTAAGAGATCTCCGGTCCTGCTGAATTTGCATTTTTTTAATGACGGAAGATGACCACTTGAATATATTTGCATGCACCGAAATATTTGCATTTTACAAACAACGGCCGCCTTTTTCAACTTTTAAGAGGATAGATAGATGTCTTAAAATGATATGAGTGTGCACTTTGCCTTAGTATGGAGCTGTTTTGGGCAAGAAAATCATGTTTCGTTCTTCTGGTGGTGTGGCTATGTCTGCGTGCTTTTGTTCACGGCAAACCAACTCCACCAATGGTCAATGAAGGGAATTCATCAACTACACCATTTCACGAATCTCATTCAGATGGACATAAGATTAAAGTGGCAAAATTCGATTTTCAACATATTGCGACGCCTTTTATTGTTACTGTATGGGTGTTACTAGCTAGTTTGCTCAAAGTAGGTGAGTTGATATTTAATCATATATTTAATACGCCAGTGCTGTCTTGCTTCATTGTAAGTCTTAAGCTACAATGCTTATACTTTATTGAGACATTAAATATTTGTTTGTTTCACTTTTAAATTCGGTTTATTAAATTGAAATTACAAAACAACTTCCTGTCGTTATAATTTGTTCATTGACATCCTGTCTCAACTGCTGAAATAGGTTTATATTACAAAAATATTTAATCTGTTCTATTTTTTGTCTTAATTGCTCCATATATGTAGCAATATGTGGCAATTTAGCAACATTTTCAAGCACAATTAAATTGGCTGATAATTCTCTGTCCAAATATTATATAACATTCTCAGCTTGACATCTAAATAAATAATTCACTTGATTGTTACCAGAATATTGACAAAATGACTGATTTATATATTTAATCAACTCTTACTGACTCCATTTCTGGTGATCATGGATGATTACAATCTATTGTCTATCGGAATCATGTTGTTCTGCTTGGTTATAAAATATAACATCACATGATATGGCCAAGGAATTGTGCTAGATGAAAACCAGAAGCTTTGAGTACAGAAGTTGTTATACTATGAACTTTTCTATTTAGTTTTTCATATGACTGCTAGATTGGCCTCCTTTATTCCGGAGTCATGGTAATGAACAATTTTTCATTTTGAAATTAGTTGATACTTTCATAATTACTTAATTAGTAATTTCAAAATAGCCAATTAGTGTGTTGGTTAATGTTTAGCCTGCCAATTATGCTACATATTTTGTAATAAAATAAGACAAAAATTGTGATATATTTTAGCATGGTTATCTTGCTTGGAGTTCTCCTTGGATATATATTACAGTATGTGAATTTTGCTGCAAGAACTATATTATTATGGCATTGATAATTTTGCTCATAATCAAACCACTTCTGTAATTTGTTCTTTTTAAGTTCTGAATACTGTCATTTGAATGTTGTATGCAAGCACATGTATATCTCAAGCCTTTTTTTTAGTGTAAGTGATTTTCAAAGCATTGCAACCGTTCCATTCTTCACTTCGAAAATTTTTTTCCTGTTTCTATTACCACCGTAAGTAAAATATTTTTTACTTTCTTCAAGAAAACATCTCTAGAGTTATTCTAAAGGTTGTAAACTTTCTATTTCTTTTTGTGTAGGATTGTCTTAGATGCCGGTTATTTTCTCCATACTCGAGCATTTTTTGATAACATTGGAACAATATTGCTTTATGCTGTTGTGGTGAGTAAAACGTCTTTTCATGTGATTAAACTTTCAATGCTTTGTATCTTTTAGGATTTTGGCTCATGTCCACTCATTTTTCTGTTTTTCAGGGCACAATATTCAATACGTTTACTGTTGGCTTGACTCTATATGTCACAACTGATCTTGATGTAACTTTACTTCAAATGCTGTTGTTCTCTTGTCTCATTGCCGCTGTGGACCCTGTTGCAGTAAGTTGAAACCTTGTAAAACTTATTACTATAGTAATAATAAAATTGTATTAGATATAAGCTAGTGAAGCATGCAATTTCTGTTTATTATCATTGAAGTAATTTTGAAATTTCTTCCTTTAAGGTTCTTGCTGTATTTGAAGAGGTCCAAGTCAATGAAGTTTTGTATATTTTGGTTTTTGGTGAATCATTACTTAATGGTCAGTTTCATATTTGTGTCATATATAATGTGGTAATCTATTCTAATACCGGTACTCAAAATTTTCTTGGTAAATCTAGATGCTGTCACAGTTGTACTGTATCGACTCTTTGAAGCTTTAGTGAGCCAACCTGAAGTTGAAATTGAGGAGGCAAGTATAAAGACGTTGAGACTATAAAAGAGTAAAGAAATATAGAGCTCTGGCTTTTTTTTCCAGGTTTTTGTTGGAGTTGCTGCATTCTTTGTTGTCAGTATTGGTGGTATGATTATTGGAATATTCTGGGCATATCTGACGGCATTCTTGAGCAAATTTACCGATCATGTTCGAGGTATCCGCCATTCATATTTGATGCAATTTTTTGAATAAAGAATTCAGAAACTTGTGCTGTTCAGTCTGTTCAGAAGCTGATCTTTGTGTTTCATTGTGTTTTAGTTTTGGAACCAATCTTTGTTGTGGGCATGTGTTATATGTCTTACCTCACAGCTGAGCTGTTTCATTTCTCAGGAATTATTAGGTTAGTGTACACTAACTATATGCTGTTCTAGCAAGAATGCACACAAACAAGCAAGCGGCTTAAATGATAACAAATTTTCCAAACCTTTTTTTTTATATAGTATTGTAACATGTGCTATCGTAATGAAGCCGTATGTTGAAGCAAACATCTCGCAGAAGTCAAGAATTCCCATGAAATATTTCATGAAAATGGCAAGGTAATGTGGGGGTAATTTAGTACACTCAGTGTATCCTAGACTAGATTGACTACTGATTTCAATTATTATTTTGCAGCACTCTTTCCGAAACAATTATCTTCATGATGTTAGGAGTAATCTTATTTGAACGTAATCTGGAGTTCAATGCATCATTCACTTTCCTCACAATATTTTTCATCCTAGTTTATCGATGTTTAGGTTTGTATACATAGTATATCAGCCTGTTGATTTTCTATGTCTGTTTTAGTCACAGCCATACCATGAAATTCTACAGGAGTTTGTTGTTTTTATTTACGCAGGAGTAGTTATTTTAACATGGTTCGCAAATAGATTACGGTTGAATAAATTGGGAAAAGTTGATCAGTTTATCATGGTAAGACTTAAATTAATTACTTTGACTAAGAGTCAACATTCTGCTGTTGTCTAATAATGCTTTGTGAAACCAAGCTGTATTGGTGATAAAGTTATGTGTAATATTTCGTATTCAGGCATATGGTGGTCTTCGTGGTGCAGTCTCCTTCTCGTTAGCAACTGTTTTGGAAGAGGAATATGTTGCGAGGAAGAATGTTATGGAAACCACAACCATTGCTGTTGTCTTTTTCACTGTTTTTGTCCAGGTATTGAATGAATACATTAAGAAATTTGCCATGAACAATTGTTGTTGAATTGGCGATGATTTTTTTAGGGTATAACCATCAAACCTCTGGTGAATTTACTGAAGGTGAAACGTTCCTTAAAAAGGAAGGAAGTTATGCTTGGTGAAGTCAACGATAAGGTCTTTTGTTGTTCTTGTCCCGTTCTCAATATTCTGCTGTTTTCTAATGCTTGTTTTTGTGCATAGTTGCTGGATCATTTACTTGGTGGAATTCAAGATGTTATTCAGCACAGAGGACGTTACCATTGGAAGGTAGATATCTGTGTTTTAAACAATAATAGGTCTTGGTGAAACTCAAATAATATTTCTTTGTAGAATCTTTTCCAATATATCGATCTGAAGTACTTGCGACCTTGGTTCATGCGGGAGCTCTCGGATCAACGCGCTATTGACGAGACTGTTCTAATGGTCTACAGAAAGATATCTACACGGTAGACAGATCGCCAACATTGGTGACTCTGGTGATATAACTGGATTACTTTTGTGTTTTAAGGATGCTGGTATTTATTTAGAAGATAGAAGTGAGGGAATATATTGTTTGTTTGTTTAGAGAGGCGATGCAACCAGTGGAAAGACGCGAGATGTCCATTGAGGAACCTGAGTAAGACATTTAGTAATATTTACAATATTTGTTTTTACTATATTAGATTAGCTTTACCAGTTTCAACTGTATCTCAAAAAGAATGATATCTAACCCAGTATATATATAAACTATTTCTCATGTAATTCTTGTTCGTTCAGTGAATATGAACACGTTGTCAAAGATCGTCGTCGTTCGGCAGGTAAAAGCACATAATTTGGGAAGAACAAGCCAGCTCAGCAGTTTTTCAACAAAAAAAACCTGTGCCATCTTGTGTGTTTGTTTTTAGCTTTAGCGCCAGTGCAGGAGAGCGAGAAGTTTAAAGATGTTTACAATCATGTACAGTTAGCTGTTCTTCTGGGAAAACCGCGAAAGGTGAAAGACTCTCTGATTTTCATGCAGCACTAATCAGTATTGGTTTTTTTCTACACTTGGAGAGGTACCAAAATTTCTAACTTCTCTGTCTTCTTTTATGCAGGGAACTACTCACAGATTCTCAAAGAACAATATCTTGGATGAATCTGACACTTGTGAAGAAGCATTGAGAACAAGAAGGTAGAGTATTATTATAAGATAGAGACCCGCCCCCCTAAGTTGTATTAGAGATGCACATTTATAGGGAAGTTAGGATGAGGAGGTGATAGTAAGGAGTTTGTGTTAGGTGAAGTGCCCAAATTCGAGAGTTAACCGCACATTTTGGTCAACCTTGATATTTCAAACATTGCAGGCGTTCTCAGACCACTCAGGTACCGCGTTCAGTCATCTCGAGAAGGATCTCGCGTGAGCAGAGCAGAAGTGACGATGGTACACCCCACAAAGTTCATTGCAAGGCTCAAAAACATCGTCACAAACATGGCCACAAGCATGGAAGGCATCATGGGAAACATTACAAAGTCAGTAAGAAACTCAGCGATATAGCTGAAAGTCCTACGTCATCAGTTGGCCCACCGGAGGGAAAGACCCTACTTGAGGAAGATGCCATGCCAGGGGCAAGCCCTTCGGGAGATGGTAACCAGGATCAAAATCCAGTGGTACAGAGTTCAGCAGATGGAGACTTCAGTTCAGGTTCTGAAACAGAAACTCAAGATCTTTTGCCTAAGCTAGCTGATTTAGAACCCAGTACTCCTACCTTAGACACGGGTTATTTACGCGAGCCTACAGTGTCAGTGCAAGATGATACAGCAGGTGATGGCATTAGTGAAACTGTCATGTAAGCCATGTATAACATCAAATTTGAAATCCAGTGATGGTAATCTTGAAATCCTGGAGAATATAGGAGTTCGAACAATTTCCCTAAAGTTACTTTTTTTAAGTTACTTCTCGTATCAGTGAATTTAACATCAAACCAGGATAGTTCACAGCCGTTTAAACTATATCTTCATTCACCATACTGACTCATGTAAATTGTTGGACCTTTTCACTTTTCAACTCAATTAGAAAGTTTTAAAATATAGATCTTGTCGAGCATCAGATTTTGTTGAATATAGTTTTTTGTTGAAAGGAAAAATAATGACTTGTTGATCATTGCCTTGTCATAATTTTACCCAAGAACCAGATGGTGCAATTGGTTGGTTTGATGGGGGTTAGACAAATGGACTTTGCAAGAGGGACTTCGGGTATGGTAAAAGTAACAATTTTCAGGGTTAGAAAGCCCCCCGGAGTCTTGATGGTGGGAGTGACAGGGGACTGGTGAATATCGAATTTCATAACATTGTAAGTGTTTTGCAATGACTTTTATACTGTGTCTACTGTGCCTTTTAAGAAAGTTATGAGTTTTTTTGGAAATGTAACCTTTAGTGTTGGTGTGAGGCGATTCTTTTATGCCGTATCACCGAATGAAACTTCATTTGAACGCGTGGAAGACGTCCCCGATTACTTGAATGAGGTGTGTGTGAAAGTTAAAGTGCTTTAATATTTATGCAGCTGATCTTATAGTTGTGGCTAAAGTGTAGGAGTTTTTGGTAGGTTTGTAGAAATTCAGTGCAAACATTCCAACCGTCCCGTTTTCCCCGGGACTGTCCCGGTTTTACTCTAATTTGTCCCGTTTTCCGTAGTATTTTGATGGTTGTTGTTTTTAAATATGGTTAAAATGATAAACATGAATTTCGTTTGCTTCGGTATATATGAAGCCAGTGATAGTTCTGATTATCTGAAGCATTTGTCGATTTTGTCTTCGATCAATTTAGTTTTCGTGGCACACGTTATCTTGG